>JAOCNA010000006.1:3041950-3053274 GCA_026546675.1 Papilio helenus
CTCCTGCTTAATGTTTATGGTTGGATTTCCTAATACTACTGGAATTAACAGACAGGTGCGCGTCCTTCGCAGGGTCTCATCCAGTTAGTTTGAAGTATCTATAAAATACTGGTGTACTTTTGTTAAAGTCTGTAGACGACCAAATAATTAGAGACGACATTAAATCAGTACTTTGTTATTTAACATCTGCTAGTCGAAATAATGGAAAGCAATGGAAATTAAAATAAGTTTTATGCCTATATAACTCAGTGATGATGTAGCTTTAGAATGGTAAAAGAATTATCGAAATCGGTCCAGTAGTTTTTGAATTTATTCATTACATACAATAAATTCATCGTTATGTTATATTTTACCGTGAATTCTCATTGTCAAAACAATTGCAATAAAACATATTCATTACTCTGTTTTAACAAAGAAAATCGGCTATGTAAACTGACGGTTATATGCACGATGTTATTTCATCGTAAAACATTTAGCGTATGCAATTGTGTAAACATTGAAAAATTGCAAACAAACACCGACAACTCGTACTATACTCCTACTATGTTTATTATGCAAACAGAAATCAAAACTTCCTTTCCATCGAATACGCTATCTCCGAGCCGATGTTGCATAAATTCATATTGCACGGGAAGTTAGACACGACATCGGCTGCTATTTGACGACTGTTCATTTTTCTCTTTTTCGACTGTAGCAACCTATATTTTAAATAAATTATTTTCTGAACCGTGACAACACGTCGAAGGAAATTTAAAAATAATTAGTGTAGAAATATTCAGAGCTCTTAGTCAAGGTAAGTGTTTAGCTTTATGTTTAACCCAATCTGTTATTTTAAGTTTTAGTTTAACCTATTTAATATTCGTTCTCGTTCGCTTTCTCAATCAAGTATCGAGGGAAGCTCGAAAGCAACTATTCCAATTGAACTAGCCCGGCGGTCTATAGTATTGAATTGAAAAATACTCGATTGTACATATTGAATGTAACAATTTTAAATTGATAGGAATATAGTACGGAAACTTAAATTGTTACTGCAAGTTTAAAATTTAAATGTCCGTTAAGATAATTTTAAATTTTATTTCATGCATCTTTAATGCATTGCACTTAGTAAATGTAAAAGAATTTGGTAAAGTTTTTTTATTAGTCGACATATTTTTTCTACTAAAATTCGACTACAAAACTCGTACGTACACATTGAGCTTTAAGCAAGACGTCGGTTGTCCTATTCTTGAAAATATAATAATTGTTGTCCAAGCTTTTAAAATTTTAAACTTACGTAAGCACAAAAGCTTACGTAATTTTTGTATATATTTCACGTTAAACACACAACATGCCTCCTTTTTAAATGCATTTATTAAAACTTTAAATTTACTGATAATTTTAAACAAAATCTTCGACAGGTAACATGTTCAGTCACCCATTAACAGTATCATTATAAAGCTCAAGAGTCGAGAAACTTTGGCTCAAGTGGTCGCGTTACAAGTGCTTCTCTAACATTCTTTTGTCCATTGTAGTCTTTTTTGCTAGAAAAATGTGCATTTTTGTGATGTCAGAGGACCGGGGCGGAGGGGGGTGCATCTGAGGCTTCATTGTGTACGAACGGCGCCCGTAGTCTGCGCCAGTTCAGTAGTGCCGGGAGCTCCGTAGGGGTTGGTCGTGCGGTCGTTCGCACCCCGAACTCAATACATCGCACAGTTAAAGTGAAGTTTGTTTTTATTGTTTTTCTACTTAACTTTTACATGGCTGGAATTATTAGAATTTCTATTTGATTATGTATTCAATTGATGTTTCCTAAGTTGATTTACTAAAATAAGTTTTACTAAGCTTAAACTTTAATGTTGATTACTGGATGCATTGTTATATTGGATTGGTCAGGTAAAATTGATCTGAATCTTGCAGTTATCGCTGTCAGAATCAGAAAGCTCTTTTTACGATTTCATAATTACTTGAAGCTTTTTACTACCAATAAGTAATTGTTATTGTAGTTCTTAATACTTATACTATTAATTAATTTAAGCAGTCGTAAAATCAATACGAATATGATATAACAAAGCAGTTTTGATGTTGAAATTGTTGACTTTTAACTTACAATATAATAAGTATACGTAGAAATTCTTTAAACGTCAATAAGTTAGGTGCAGTCTTACATCAAAAAACTTTATTCATACCATAGCCAGATGTGAGCACTTGAAGTTCCTTTTAAAGACGCTTTTACTTGATCTTAGTCGAGGATTCGATTTCAAGAACAACAATGCTATATTGGTTTTAAGAGGTTAATGTGGGAAAGATTATAAAATTGTTTTGTTATGTAGTCATAGAGTAATAAAGAAATATTTAAAACGTCGATAAATAGCCATTATATTTTGTTAGGTGTGTAAATAAATGGTCGTCTAGTACTATAACAATAAAGTCCATCATCTGGAGAGATAGTTTATACGAATAAACCTAAATTTCGCTAAAGTTTGCTAGGGTTAACGTAACAGGTGGCTAACCCATTGCCTTCATTTCGTCTACTTAATCGTAATATTTCAGAATATTGTATTTCGTATGATATTTTAGGTTATAGATGTTGGCTTGATTTACCGTTGGTTATTTTATCGCTCATCAATTTCGTTGTCATAGTATCAAATTGTTATTGCAATGAAGTTCATTGCATCGTAAAAAAGAATTGGTGTCGGTACTTTCGTAGATGTTTTTAATAAAAGCATTATTTGCGACGCTTATTCCTTTAACAAATTTGGTAACTTCTTAAGGAAAATAATTCTGTTTCACTTGTTTATTGTAAAAGCCGAAAACTTATTTACCTTAATTTGTTCCTTCGATTAATTGGACATGATTTTAAATTATACATTCGTGAACCGAATTGATGTCTATTTTTGGCAATAAACTTTGTAACTCAACATGTTAAAAATGTAAGTAAACTTTTATATTCTTGTAAAATTACGTAAATGAATATTCAAGCAATATTGTAAATAAGTACACAAGCAGCGTAGAACTCCAAGCGCTGATTGCAATTTATATGCCCGTAGCCGCCAATTAAATACTTTCTTAAGTCTGATCTAGTTTATATCTGTAATTACTTCGAACACGGTTTTAAAACCAGGTATTAGCTGAGAAGAAATTGATTACATACTATAAACAACTCACTTTGACATCGATATTATTTAATAGATTTATGGAAATACAAATTTGATTAGATCCAGTAATAGTTGAGGATCCCTCAGTCGTCTTGCTTTGACAACTACTAAGTGCGCGCACACACCTTCCACAAAAGTATCGCACAACTTTTTAGTCTCTCTCTGATTCCTATGAGCTTATATGGAGGTGCGCACAATACTCGAGTTTTAATTTTACAACTAAACAGTTGAATAGGCTGCGAAACAATCGACGATCGACAATCGCACATCCGTTGTGCGATAAGTCAAAGATGTGCGCACGCTCTAAGGACATGATTAACATTATTTTGTACTATGGAAGTAATAAACAATGTACGTCAGAGATTTGCTAAAAAACAAGTCAGTGGTGGCATGTTTGTGCGGTGTAAGCAGATCTTACAAATATTTTAAATTCCAGTTAGTCTAGTTTGCAGGTTCGTAGCCCGTGTGAGACACTTGTCGCGGAGCAAGTAACACGAGAGCCCAGTACAGTCGAATAAAGCTAAACACACAATGTACCTTATGTCTTAGGCGTAAGTCACAGTTTTGAATATTATATTAAATAGTTGAGTAGTGGTAGCTTCTAGTTTTCTTATTAAAATTGGAGACGGGTAAAATGATATGGGGTTGATTATTGTAGCAAGGCCCAGTAGCCTAGCGGTTGGGACGTCTCCTAGCCTTATTGGCTTCGATTTCCACTCGTGTTTATATTTGTTTATTAACAAATCTCTTTCGGGTAATTTTTGCACTGAACTATGAATATAAGTTCTTTTGAACTCAACCTTTTTAATGAATGTCTGTCTTACTGTTATATTTTTTAACTATGTTTGTTTTTGTTTAAAATCCAAATAGCATTATATCACAATACATCCGGATTCACCCCATAAATATTGTAAACCAAGTGATTTATGTTTTCAATTTTAATTTGCATTTTAAATAAATCAGGCAGTTCTATTAAGGATTACGACAGGTTCGTTTTCTGTAAATCATGGAAATTAAATTGTTTCCCTCTATCAGATTTGAACATCATTGTGTCGTTTGATTTATATAGTGCGATCAACTTTTTTGGTGTTATAGAAAAAATAACTAAAACATAACAGCCCTGTCAATGTTAAAAAAATCTACAAGATCCTTGTTAGATTGCAGATTTCTAGTCATTTTCTGTATGGTGGATTAATGCCTAAGCAGGTTTTGTATTTTATTTGACAAAACTAAGAGCGTCCCTCTCACTAGCCACGTAAGTTTGTCGCACTATGGTCAGCTGTGAAGTGCTCTGTTGCAATTCCATCGGAAACGTTCGTCCATATCGATTTTCTTGTTCCCGGTATTCAGTATTCATGTAATTTTTTGTACTGTATCATACCGACATTATGTACAACGGTTGGAGCTCAATGTGCATTGTGTTACTTACGTTAATTCACTCTAAAAGTTTATTTTCAAAATGTATGGAACACTGATAGTCTAATAAAATAAGTCTAGGTTCAGATATTCGACCTCTTGGTCGTTGGTTTGATTAAATTTATATAATAGAGAGAAGTTAATAAGTCGCTGAATTCTAACACCACTAATATGTATTAATTATTATTAGGTAAGAAATTAATTTAATATGAGTGTTATATCATTAAACCATCAGAAACTTGGTACGTGACATTGTTAAAAACCTTTGTGTAGTTTATAAAAATTTTTCTTGTGCAAAATCTTAAAAATTTCCTTTATATTTTCTTCGAGATCGCCTCCTCTTTCCGTTAGCTGTCTTCTCGCTCTTCTTGGGTGTATTCATAGTCTTATTTATTGAGACACATTTGTCTATGTATTAACAATATGCCAAGTGCCAATATACATAACACAAAGAATATAGCCATTGAACTGTTATGTTCATCTTCCGCCGAACTCTTACCAGGTAAAGGAGCCGCATCGGATGGGCTGACATCTGAAATATTTGTAGCTAATGAAGACGACGCATTTACTTGGACTATGGTCAAAATTGAAGAGTTAGAAGGGCCTATGTCATACACAACAGGGGCATCGGTGGAGGAACTTGTCAAGGTCGAAGGCAGCGACTGTTTTACACTTTCACTAGTTAAACTAGTTTCACTTGAACTGGCTATGTTTGAGGCACTTTCAGCTCTTTTTGACCTTGACAACTTTTCTGGAATATTTAAAATATTTGTTTCCAAAAGGGGTCTTATCCGATGATTATGATTTTTACTTTCATGTAATTCAATCGCAGATTTATAGTGACCATATGACAATGACACAGTATAAACTAAATATATTAATGCACAAAATTTATAATTTAGTAAGTTTCGCATTTTGTTAAGATTTTTCTTTCCATAAAACACTATAAATTCACAAAGGAGTTAATGTAAAAGCTTGCGTAAAATCCATGCGTAGCGCTTTTCTAGAATATACATAATACTGTTTCGGCCAGCGAAAAAAATATATTAATTAAAATCGATTGTGAATGCGATAATTGCGATACTACAATATTCTGACACATGACATCAGCTTTCAACGTGACATTTTGATGACATTAATAAAATGAAATACAAAAGCTTATACCTAATGTATGTCCAATAACAGATAAAAACTAAAAAGTATGAAAATCTACGATTACTTGTGTTTAGGGGTACATGATTCTTTTGGCACCCGGCAATTTTTGAAAACAAAAATTCTTTTTGTAGGTTTTCCTTATTGCATTTAATTTATATATTATATCGTAAAGAACCAAATTAGTTTGAACCCTTCCCTACGTTAAAATGCTTCATACTTGAGGTCAAGTTAAAATGGTTCTCATATTCTGTATTAAAAAAAAAAGTAATGAATTTCTGAATTTCTATGTTCCAAATTTCAAGTTTCTGAGACTGCTAGAAGTACCTTAGAAACTTACAATTATGGTTACACTTGCGTTTCTGTAAAATGTGAAAATTCCAATTACCGATGTTTCGTAAACTACAAACTATAATTAGAAAATTTTGGTCTTTATAACAAAGTATATGATATATACTTATGTTAAAATTTTCGAACCTCTAGCTTCATCTATAACGAAGTTACACGGGTTTTGGTGTATTTTCTATGAAAATTTTGGATTTTTAAAATTAATGTATCTGGAGATTTTTCATTTTGTCCTAAATCTAGAGACAAAGCGCTGACTACGTTCTAAATTTCAAACTTGATTGAACTTGCGTAATAAAGTGAAGAATTCAACTGGCTATAATTTGTAAACTGCTAGGTATAATTTTGTCAATTTGATGAATTCCATTATATCTATTGGTGTTCAAAATTTTAACCTTGTATCTGTATCCACAACTGTTACAAGGGTGTCAAAATTACTCCGAAGCGCTTCGAGAAAATAGTATTTGGCCGTGCTCGCCTCGGCGGGTGTACTGCCTCGCGCGCACCCAGATCGAAAAGAATCATACCAACAGTTAAATATAGTTAAAGCTTGCAGTTTTCAGTTTTCGTTTGCGATGAAAAATTTCGTGCGACTTTCTTATGCAATCGCGGTCAAGACAATATCTACCAGCATTGATTTTAGGGACAGTCACCTTTCTTACCGAAACCGGCCGATTCCTGATACGTTTCTTAAGTACTACCCTTTGTGCTTGCAATCTGTCAGACGACCATGGCCGGAAGTAGCATTGTCACCAGTATTGTAGATGTCAAAATGTTGTTGGTATTTTGAGTTTAAGCGTGTCCTTAATCTCATTTAAGATGCCGTTACATCTTGTAATGTATAAAATATAAAAAGATATAAAAGCGCGATAAGGAGCACTGAGCGGATTTAAAAAGTGTTTCAAAGTCAAAGAAAGCAAAAAGATTAGTTCAATAAGGCGCCATTTCTTTTGGATTAAATCGTAAAAGGCAAGATTATAAATGCGAACGAAGAATTATTGTGAATCTTTTATTTAATTTACTTTTAACTTGTTTGGGTGCTTTAAATAACATGTATTACTTGCTTTCGCCCGCGACTCCGTCCGCGTGAAATTAAAAAAAAAAACAAAAATAAGTAGCCTATGTGTTCTTCCAGACTATCCTCTACATCCATGCCAAATTTCATCGAGATACATTCATCCCTCCATCCATTCATCAAAACTTTTGCGTTAATAATATTAGATAATCATGTAAAATATATTGTATATAAAGTAAGAAATAAAGATATATGTTTAGTAAGATTATTTTTACGTTATGAATTTATGCATACATTTGTACATAGAATAAATAAAAAATTAGCAGCTAAATACCAAAGGAAATCGTAAAGTCAACATTGGTGAGTCATGCCGCTGGCCAGACATTTCGCCTTCGGTCCCGCCTGCCTTGAACATTGTACGATGCGAGTTTTGGATATGTTCCAATGTCCTAGTAATTTTACATAACATTTGTTTCTTATCATATATCAATTTTGTCAAATTTAGGCGTACTTCGGAGAAGTTACAGTTCATTAATTCTTAAAGTGATGCAGGTGTACCTGTTGGGCTTTATGGTAGAATCGATGGGAAAAGATATAATAACTAAAAATAAACTTATCCGTTCTCAAGTTGAAGAAGTAATGTAGTGGCAGTTCTCCGACACCACTAAACTTTGAAAGGGATCTACAAGAAAATACATTTACTCAAAATGCTTAAGAAGTATTATTAATGTCTTGTTAAAAAGCAGAAAAGCTATGTATATTTTTATAAAAGTTTTGTAGAAAATTGATACAATCATATCACTTAAGAATTAAAAAAAATATTATTTTCATAAACTGACGATTCGAAATCTTTAGCTTACGATCTCAAGAGGCTTTAGTTGAAAATAGAAAATAATGTGAAATAACTTTATTGAGATTCCCCGACTCACTCAGTTATACGATCTATCTTTTATTTTGAATTGTAAACATCAGGCTAAAGAAATAATTATTTAGCTGTAAGATCTATTCTTAACAGTAATAGACGCCAGCAACAATAATGTAAAGACGTCTGTTGCACCACGACCACACAGATGACAGGCGTCAAGTGGAAGCAATTCCGAGATAGATAAATAACATGAAAAATAAATAAATAACCTACTCTCTTTTTCCTTCTCACCCTGAAAACGTTGATTTAACGGCGGTAGGGACACCTAAGAAAGAGAAATATACATTTTGTATGCGTCTGCTCCTCCGTCGAGTAAAGGTAGGCAACGCATCTGCAGCTTTGGGCACCGGCCACTTCGATATTACGGCGAATTCAGGTGGCCGGTGCACCTAATGACATTAAAAAGCTATAGATTTAAAAACAAAATATTTATAGTGCCTCAGAAATTCTTATATTAACAGCGCTTATAGAAATCGATGTTGTACTTAATTTTTTGTAGCGCCTTGATAATTTTATTAGCAAAGCGGCGGTCTTGTTGTATCTTATAAAATATCAGCTTTACCTGAGCACTCTCTTTATAAATAATTTCGACCTTACCAAAGTATAATAAGGATGCGATCGGATTTAATTTTTTAGGAGTATTTACATTTACTAGTTTGAGCTCTCCATTAGCGTATTTTACAATAGTTACTGTTACAAGTTAGCGATGGCTATTAGCAGTGATAGCATGAGATTAAACTACTACTGCTGTAAAATGGAAATGCTAAAAGAAAAATGTTTCTCATCAAGTGAATTGTATATTCTTAAGAGAAAAATCTTAAACCACAGTCTTTGCTGAATCTTCCGAGACTTTCTATGACCACGAACCGGATTTTCAGAATCTGAATCATATTTACGGATTATTATACACTACTACTTTTAAACAATATTTATTATGTACATGTTCAGTGAATATCTACACAATGGATATATTTTGATTAGTTAACCGTCCTATTTTCACGGGTTCTTACCTCTTAAAACGAGTGGTAAGACTTCAATTTCACGCTTCAGCAGCAAGTGTTGAACATGGATTTGTACGCAAAAAATATCATCAAAGGCTTTTTATCATTTCAGAAATTGTGAATTTAATGAAAATTATTTTGTTTCACAACAAAAATGATACACTTCGTTACAAATTATTATCTTCTATAAAGTTTGTTTTAATTATTCTGCGTAATAGGACCATAATTATAAAATCAGCGATAATAAAAACAATTTAGTAAATCATCTGCAATTAGAACCGTGCTTGTATCTCAACCATTGAAATCGTAACAATGTAGGTAATAATTAAAAACAAAAAGGCCAGAGGATCTCTAATGACCCTTAAGTGAAAGTATACAAATCATATGACACCTCATACATATCGGCGCACATATATTAAGTGTTAATGCTGGGCAGATATGTTAAATAGTTGGATCCTATTTGAACTTTGAGCATTCCAATGGAATTAATTACGATAGAAATGCCAACTTGAAAGCAGTGTAACTTGTAGTTTGTGTATATGTGAGTGTGAAATATCGTTAATTGAATTCTTCACATTGTACAGAAACGCACGGGTAGTCATAATTCTAAGGTACTTCTAGCAGTTACACAAAATCCAGAAATTCATTAGTTGTTAATAGAAAAGAGGAGCACAAACAGTAGACTTATCTTCGCACATCACGCCTGCATCTCCTGTCTTCGTGCAACGCGCCATAATTTCGAAAGGATACCACTTGCCACTTATCCTATTTTTATCTTAGCCTAAGGAAAGCTCTCGAGAAAGAGCTATTTTAATTTAATTGAAGATTTATGGCGCCGCGTAATTGCCAAGGCTTCATAATAGACACTAACTAAAGAAGTCACCTAACACATTTTTGTAGGGGAAGCGAGACTTGGCAGTTTTTTTTTTTATATTTTTCATGGGATAATTGGATTAAGAAGTATTGTTTTTATTGCACGTTGTATTGTTGTTAGAACTATATTGATCCAAGTGTGTGTAATTTAGATGATTAGATTTAGAACAAATAAACAAAGAAAGTTAAATGAAACCGCCTAAATACTTCAGGCTTTTTCTAGCTTTTAATGAAATTTTTCCCCTTTTAAAACTATTGCTAAATTCATGTGGCATAATTAAAAAACAATCAGGGTGATTAGGCAGCAATTTCATATAGAAATCTGTTTCAAATACCAAAGTTCATAGTTTTACTTACTTAGTGCTGTTTTAATTTATATTTCAGAGTCGAAATTTATGATACACGCTATTGCAATCAAATGAAATATTATTCGACTTAATAAAAAAGTCAATTCGTAAGGTACATTTATCCTAATGCACAAAAAAATTACAAAGTGAGTTCCAGTTCACGAGTCTCGTGATTGAATTAAGTTTTCGCTGCGAGATCGATACGCGGCGAAACGTTAACGCGACACGTTTAGTTTTTATTTAGTTATACGCGAAATACTGAAACCTTGACACTCGTTAAATCTAATATTGCCTAGATTTCTAATATACATTGGTTGCCTAGAATAATTATACTATATTATATATTATTACACCAAAAATAGATAGACACCGTTTAATTAAATAGCTTTCGGTATCTGTTCTTCTGAACTTAAATTGTTGTCTTATACTCACGAACATTCCGAAATTACAAGTTTATTATAATGTGTTTGTTTTAAAAAGTTTATTTAATTTGCAAAAGTTAGTACAGAGTAAAACCATTAAGGAAATTATATGTATACTTAGAATCGTTCCGAATCGAAAAGAAAATAGATCGGTAAGTTTTGGAGTTTAACAAAGTTTGAAATTTGGATAGTGAAGTTCTTCTGAGAAAGACGAATTCCAAAATTTTATGTCTTTGTTTTGTGCATAGACGCAGAGCTTTTATTGTACTTTTTGTTACGATTTTATGTCACAAAGTCTGATATCAGTATTGTGTAAAAAAATCATTTATAATATGATTTTCCTCGAATTTCGTTATTTGATTGCACGAGTTTTGTTTCTGAAGCGCATATAAGCTCGTAGAGCGGCAACACGGCACGTTTTCAACGCTTATTGATTTAATGTTAAACAAATATACCTATATTATTTGATCCTCTATGCAGTTAATATTATAGGAGCATATAATATTATAAAAAATACATTATATTGTGCATATGATGTATTTGCTTTATTTACAACAAAAAACTGACTTTTCGATAAGTATTTGTCTGTTTGTCATTATTTACATAAATAAGTTTCACTGCCTTTAAATAGATGACTTTAAACTTTAATGGTGGATTCAGGTATGACGGCTGACAGAGTTGTATGGAAGAGCAG
>JAOCNA010000006.1:3200815-3214389 GCA_026546675.1 Papilio helenus
TTCTCTGCCATCTATCCAATCCACGCCAAATAGTACGTACTGTTATAAAAAAGAAACGAACCATGGTTCAAGGCTCCTAATAGGATTTCATCCGGCTGTCTCGAATGTTGTTCAATTTATTAAGGTTCCTTCTCTCTTTGGGGTCTTCTTAAAAATCAATCCGGTCTCTGAGCACTCGTTTCAATCAATCACAGTCCGATTGAAAATTCAATCGCAATAAGAGATGACTGAAGAAGGATTACGTGACTACATTACGGGATATCGCTAAAATAACTTCGTCGAGTTATTTTTTTTTTAACTTTTTTTACGAACGCCGACTCCCGAGGCGTCCTACTCTGTTTCATATCGCTTTGCCGAAGTTGTGATGAAGAGAAAACTTTGATTTGTTCGATATATTATTTCAAGCAAAGTTTTATAAAAGTGTGAATGTTTGAAAAAATTGTTTCTCCTTATTTGTATTTTATGTCTTGAATATGTTTTTATATCTGTATAAAATTGCTTTGTCTATCACGTTGTTTTCATGTATTTGTTATAGTTTTAAAATAAATTAGTTTAAGATATATTTACAACATGTTTTAATAGTTCGTTTAATGACATCGAAGATTTCTATCTCACAAATAGTTGATAAAAAACTGACTCCATAAATTTTAAATTCCTTTAAATGCGTGTACAATCGAATATCGTGTTTAACACAAAGTCTTTTACACTATCTAAAGTAAAAAAAAACTACACTTCGAAGTGTAAGAAATAGTGTTTTCGAGAAAAGATGAAATCAATATTTTTAAGTATAATTGTTAAGACAAAAGAATTATGTGCTTGTTCTCAAGTACACGTATCCATTGTATTTATTTTAGAACAAAATATATTATCAATGAATTTAATAAAAATAAATTATAATTAAAGTATAACAATTACATTTCAAGGCCTTTCAAATATATGAGTAACTTTTAATCTTAATTTACCAAAGACTTACGTAGTTGGAGGGTGTTTTATAGTAAAAATTGCAAATTAAACTTGAATAAAATTTACTGACGGTTAATTTAACGTATCGTGGATGCAATACAATAACAAATCGGAAACCGTGTCGTTGTACAAGGGAACTCAACAAAACGATTCGTATCTTCGCATTGCTCGAAAGCGCGTGTGCTCGGCGCGGTGGTGGCGTGGCGGAGCGGCGTGGCAGCGCGGCGTGTAACGGCGATAGCCATCTACCAACGATATGCAGTTAATAATGTTAGCCGATAAATAATGCAGGTGAATACCACTCAACTCCTACGAACATTGCGTTCCGTTGTTCGGCTCTATTGAACGCAATTCCCTACTCGACCGATAAAGTATGTCTTGTATTAGAAATTGAATTCTGATAAGTCGACCCCGCTGCGGGCTATATTTGGTATTGTTATTCGTTTATTTGTTTGGATATTGCCTCTATTTTGTGTTCTAACAAGTAACCAATTACATTAGTATTAAATCGTACAACTAATGTTCACCTTATACAAGAACAGATGATTAAACAAACCATAAACGATCGGGACAAGGATCTTTGACCATTTAGCATTTATTAAAAAAAAAAACATCTATAAATAAAATAACACAATATAGGAAAGCAATTATTACTATCTAGATTTTATAGGATTCATATAAATACAAATAGTAGAAGGCGTCCCAAGCGTGTTGATATTTATCAAGAACTTTGTTTGCACCATAAAATTGCAGACGGTATATTATTTTATTTTAGTCGCGAGCAAACCTCTAGCGTGAGCCTTAACTTGACCAGTTTTTATTTTTACAAAACAGTATTTAGAAATATGAAGTTTATCGACAGCCGTCGAGCGTAATTTTTCTTATGCCACGAGCCCATTATAGGTGATTCACGTTTATGCATCATAATAAAAACGCCATAAAATCGCTTTTATTGGCCATCATCCATGCACGAGTGGTATACTAAATTAAATTATTCAGTGTTTATTAAATTTTAGTTGGCTCCTATAGCATATTTTGGAACAGTACACCCATAAACGGAATTCATCTCCGCCAAATGACCTAGATGTAATTGAAATTTAATTGTTTGATGGTTAAATCTCATGATTATTACCATCGTAATTAGCTTCGTTCCTTTTCTTCGTGGCAAGCTTTCGTTAAGTGTCATACCAAGAGTAATTTCCATTATTGAAATAGTAATAGGCATTTGTAGTTATTATATTATGCACTATAGTTGTTGCTGGCAATTTGTAATTTTATGTCATTCTCAGCAACGATTCGTTTCACATAGATGAGATCATATGAGCACTTTCCCTTTTAAAATGTTTAAAACGCATCCGTATTCTCTTTCTATGTTCAGTATCTCACGAATACTGTTTGATTTTTTTTAGTCTGCAACTGTTTTACTAAATTTTATCATACTATGTTCAGAAATGTACCAGCATAAATATTAAACGACGTAAATCTTAAATTAAATTCCAACTAAGACTGTAAACGGTAAACAAACCAATGAAAATAAAGTTGAATTACATATTCAAAGAAATGGAAATAGAACAACATTAATTTACTTGGTTAAATTGAAGTGGGTAAATTGGTAGGCGAGCCGTCGAGCCGTGGAGCCGGCGAGGGTTTGGGCTCGCTTCATTTAATACTTATTGATTCTCGTGGTTCGTTACGAATGCAAAAACTTCTATTAGACATTCCTTGAGAGCCTTTGATATGCAAATCTGTAAATCTTAAGTGAAACAATAGATTTTAACGCCGCTCTTGTAAACCGGCAACAAACAACTATTTTGTTCTTAACAAAAATAACTCTTTCCAAAGGTTTCACCTGAATCATCTAACGACATAAGAAACAAACTGGAAGAAAGCTTTTATCTATTGTACAGTCATTACGTCACAAAATTTCATACTTTCCAAGCAGTTCCGACTTATGAACCTTCAAGAAAAAGCGTACTCTTCTCTTGAAGGCTGTCATAGCTACTACGGTTCCCCTGGGTTTTTGGATGTCCATGGGCATCGGATCAAATGGCATTAGGCGATTCGCTGCTCCTTTGCTCCCTTGTTTCATAAAAAAATGGTATTAATTATGTTTACACCTTATTTCGTTACAAAAATGTTAAATATTCCCTTGAACAGGCACCGCTACAGATCTTTTGAGACATCTCTGTTATTTCGTTGTAAGAATGAGATGAGGAAATTTGAAAATTTTCCTCCAAATAAATTTCGTTACATTGCACGGAAAATAACCGAAACCATAATCACCCCACGCCCCAAGGATAAAAGCGGGGACGTACTTTTCCCCTATTGTGGGGCCGACCGTCATTTGTTTTTATATTTTCTTTAATACCTCCGCGTGACATTAAAACAAAGCTAAGAGCTTCCTGTATGCGGGTTCCGTACAAATAATTCCACTTAGCGTCGTGGCGCGGTCACCTTTGTTTTTATAATAATTGAATGCCAATAGGTACTCGGTTAGTGTTTTTATTAGGGTATTTACGCACTTTACAACTATAGCTCTGAATAAAACGTGCTCAAAAAGTCCTTTGGTTTAGTTGTTCAAATTGATTGATTTGACTTCTACTAGAAACCCTACTTAGTGAACTTTCTTTTAAATAAATATTAATGCAAGTTTAGTCTTATAATAAGTTATTACTATCGCCGTTTCAATTTGATCCACTCAAACCATAATTACTGCCATCTAGCGGTTTTTATGACAGGAAACTCCATTTGGCATAATGATTTCGGATACTACAATCTTGCGAAGTTCCCAATTTGTATACGAGTTCCGTCTTAGTAATTAGACTACTGATGAAAAGAACTTCGTAATGACTATCGTGCTTTTTGCGGAGAAATGGGATTGCATACACTGCTGAAAAGTTCAAAAGACATCTGTCAAAAGTCAAAGGAAAACGGAAATGGTAGCACGGATGTACGTTAACAACGCAACTGCAATTATTTTTATTCAAATATTTTTTATTATAAACAAAATTTAATTAATCTTAAAATTTTAAAATAAAACTAATGAACGTGCTTCATACGAATTATGTGTATAACCATAATTTTTTTTAAGGATTATAAGGACCAAAACCTGTTGTTCCAACTATAAACAAAATCAGTGTCGTAAAAGTGGTGATAACATAAATAATTACACAATAAAGACCCTAATTTTTAAAAAGTAAAGCTTATGGTTTGTTTAAATAAGTAATTAAATTCGAAGCCATTAAGATGATCGGGTTCATAAGAAACATTTCGCATATCCGCTGTATGCAGTTTATTTAATTGTAATAGTAGTTTCACACGAGGGCAGCACAGAGAATTTGAGAACAGTGCTTCTTTAGTTTGAACGTATATTTACTGTCGAAAGTGCGTTCAAACAATACTAGAAGGTACAGTTAATCTGATTGTCACTAATCGTGGTCAAAAAAGTGTAGTAACATTCTGTTTTCACAACAATATTTGGTTGCGTCCAATCTGCGGCAATTGCGATAGGAAGATCTGAATGTACTGTGTTATTCTACTGCCCTTTCTTACTGTTCTGTCCTCGTGTAACAGCATAAGGTTCGGAATACCGAGACCACACACGATCAAAGGCGGCCCAAAATAAATGGGCATCTATAAAATTTCTGTTTTCAGGGGAAGCCGCGTCCGAATCATGTGTTACCGTAGTGATAATAAACATATCAACGGTTAACAATTCGTTCGTTTTAACAACCCAATTCAACGAACTTTTATTTTTAACATTAACCCAGTTTACGAAATTAAATTCGACGGAAATCAACGAATCTATATGCAATTGTGTTGCGAACGTATCCATGGATTTTCGATTAAAATGAACAATTTACTTTTATTACCACGTAGCCGATACTTTCCGTGCATTCATATTTTCGTAAATGTTTTAAATTAATCAAATCCTTTTAATGCAAATCGTTATTAACGTATGTTTTTGCTGGTTAATTTTAAATCCTTTAAAGCACAACTCTTAAAATGTTTTATAACAAGTGGCAATGTCACAGCCATTTTATAAACGCCACATTACACCTTCCATTATCGCTGCAAACGAAAAAATAACGTTCTGAAGGCCTATCTTGAATATTAGCGTGACAATTCTGGGAAAGTATTCGTAACGTCATCGACATTTGTCTGAGAATTGTTGATTTACTTTACGCCCAGTAGAGGCGATGTAAAGACATAATACAATTTTTTCGATGAAGTTACGAAAACATTCTCACGCATATTCGTGATAGCCTCTAAAACTCTAATCTTGTTTTGTCAAGGGCCATGAATAAAAGATTATTAACAAAACCTAAGGATTGCGCGACCAATTATTATGTTTCAGAAATAACCTTTTCGTATTTCAAACGTGTTAGTGAGCAATGTCATAAATATAGTGTGGTGTGGATAAAGAATGGAATTTCAATCCGCTAAGCCCACGCGATCTCTTTGCTTCTGTTTTGCTTTTTAACGTCCTCTAGCTAAATACGATTGCTGCCAGAACAATACAACCATTGGCTTTTTATCTCACGACAATATTTTAAAATATTGACGAATAAATTTTAAATGATGTTGTTTGTTTTAATGGGAGTTTATTAAATTCGATGCACTTTGTTTGATCACGGACACTCCAGATGATTGCCTTTATTGTAATTATTAAAATTATGGAGTGTATTGTACTTATCAATAATATGACCACGGTCATTATTTATTCGCTTTTATAAAATGTCGATGAACCAAAATGTGTTTATTTTTATTTTAGTTTTGTAATCCTCCTAGACGTAAAATCTAGAGGTTCATCCAGTAACTTTATGAGTTAGGAAAAAATACTATTAAGAGTAGAGAGCTAGACAGCTATAAATTTTGATTTGTCAAGGAACCGCGGGCTGGAGAGGTTTATCGGCGTGTGCAGTCGAGAACCGTTGGTATCGCAGAGACGACAGGAAATAAGGGCCCGTGTACCTCCCCCCTTATCCCTCTCCCTCGGCCATGCCGAGATTAATTCACTGAATAAATAAAAGTCAGCGGATTAGGCCAAAGTCGTTTCCTCCCTCTTAAGCTGACCTCGCGTGCTTTTGTGGAAAAATGCCCCCACCACATAAATAAAGTCTGGACGACACCGAATCAAAGGGAAACAGATGTAAGATATTTGGAGCTAGCTCATTGAATAATTAAGTAACTGCGCTCGTCGGATAAATCTATGTGTGTGTTTATTGGAGACGTTTTATTGAGATCTACGAAGTCTTCATTTGTTTATTAATATTTTAATGAATAGTTTCGTTTATTAAAGAATTGCGATGCTTGGCCATTTTTTTAACTTCTCTGTGGTATCGTTTTTCCTTTATAAACTAGCTTTCGCCCGCGACGTCGAATAAAAAACAAAAACAAGTAGCCTAAGTGTTCTTCCAGACTATGTTCTACACCTATGCCAATGTTTTATCAAGACCTGTTCAGCCGTTTAGGCTAAAAACACTAACAAACATCCATCCCAACAATCGCATTTATAATATCTAATTAGTTATATTTCTAGTTATAATGTTTACTTTAGACAATTATTATAAATTAAAGCAGTGAACTATAAATACCTTTAATTAATACCGGTAAAACATATCGTTCCCATACAAGAGTGTGTTCGTTTCAACGCTAGGGAATAGAAAAAAGTATGGAGAAAGCTTTAAAAACCTTTTTTAAAACCTCCACATTGTTCGATGCATGGAGTCATAAAGATTTCAACTAACGGCTTGTGCGCTTAGGAAATGAAATAGGGTATTGCTTTCACCTTGTGAGAGAATTATATTAGCGCACCGAAGAAAAAGACCGAAGGTTCACCTCCGACAAATTTAGTACCAGCTTGCACTTCCGTATGGAACCCTAACTCTATCCAAGTACAAGTTGGTTTATTTTCGTTTACGTTAAAATAGATATCGATTGTGGGTTCTTTTTTAACCTCTAATAAAATTAAATAAAACGACATTCAACTTTTTTCGAATTAACAATTTTCAATATAGATTTTCATGCACTACACATTTCTATACGACTTTGCTATTTCCAGCAAAATAAGTACGTTATATAATGGTTACGCAATGGAATCGACAAGTAAGGAAATTGTAGTGACGTGTGCAACGGGCACGGCGAACACGGCGCGGGCCGGACCGCGCGGCTGCATTACCGCAAATTGCATTAAGCCCCACCGTGGAAATCCTACAGTAAACTCTCGAATGTGCCATTATTCCCTTTGAAATTAGTTCTTCTATAGAATAGTTTATATTTTGTATTTTTAATGTAGAGTATATCGTATTAGTTCCATAAAATGCTATGTATTATTTTGTTTAAACGAATGTTGTAATTCAATAATGCTACTAAAAGAGTTGCTTATTTATCAAACACAAATACTTCAAAGAATAGATTTAGACTTCTTTCGGATGTCCATGTCGTTTACATCTGCAGACACGACGGGATTCATATTCAGTTAACAATTTATAAAATTTAGTCTAGAATCGGCAGATGTTGCATCTCGCTTTTGCATTTACTATATTTATTGAAGTAGAACCGATCATAAAATGCACGTATCTTGAAGACAAGTCGCTTCAATCAATCACAACTAATCGAAAATTCCGTCTCAATAAGCGGAGAGATGGAGGACGGATTATGTGTCTCGTCATTAGATATTACTCGGGTCCCGGAGAACCTTGTAGAAAATAATTCATTTTATTCATTCCTCACGATCAAAGGAAATAGGAATGGATAAATTAAAAGATTCAAACGTAACGATCGCTGAAGTCGAAATGGTCCCGAATTGTCCTTCTTAATGCTTCTTCGAAATTTTATGTCCCATTTTGTGATTGAATTACAAGGATCTTGGATTGAACGAGACATCGAAGAAAGATATGATAGTCCATAGAACTTAACAGGAATAAAAAAAATATGGTTAGAGCCCAATTTTCCCAATTAATGTGGACCAAATAAAGAAGTATGATTTAAGAAGATGTTATTCCATTAATAAGATATGGTTAATTAATTTACTGTGCCAATAAGTTACTAAAGAAAGTACACTTCAAAATAATAAATACGTAATTGGCTTTCAATTATTAGCAGCGACGTTGTCCGATAGAAAATGTTGTGCAGTCTTGTTAAGTTTTAATTTTCTTAAGACGTTTATTATATTTAGCATTTATTTCTCGTTAGAACTTTCATATTTTTCTAAAGTAAACTAAGCACAATAAGTAAAGTTCAATGGTTTGTTAAATAGTAATGGTCAGTCCGTGCAATAAAAGTGAAGGTAGAACGCTAGGGTGATACGACGCTGGTCGTTTTAGCGCGTCCAATTCGACGTATTTCTTCTTCGGATGGCCGCGGAGGATTTTCGGACTAATGTTTAGAAATAAAGGCGGATCCTAACGGCGCGCTGGCGACGTTTTATTGAATAACGAGCGACGCGCGGTGGCGGCGCAGATAAGAGTCGACCAGAGAATTGCGACCTCTCAGCACACCTTTCTTTTTGATTTGACCAAATCCCACGGCTTAGTTCGTATTTCAATTCGAATGGAATTCTTTAGGTTGGTGTTTTGTTTTCTTTATTACTGTTTTATTCAATTTTGTGTTTAATTGAAATTTCATAGTAGGAAGTTAGAATATAAGAGGACATTATAGGGTCAGTATAAGAAATGTTACTGAAAGATGAATTAACTAAATGATGATCAGCTTTTAAATGTTTATCCATTATGAGTCAAACAATATTTCAATTAAATAAAATACCCACGCCATTTTCTTCTTGTACAAACATGTATTTATGTTTAACATATCTATATATATAAAAGAAAGTTGTGTTAGTTACACTATTTTACGCTTAGAGCCAGGAGACCGACATATAGGATACTATTAGTTATTACTATAGCTATTAAAATCCACGAGGACGGAGTCACGGGCGAAAGCTAGTTTTGTAATAAAATTAGCAAATATGTTTTCATTTTCAATTTAGAGTTACTTGTTAATTAGGTTCATGCCTTAATTATATTTGATAGTTATACAAAGTTTTATATTAACAATACCGTATTTTAGAAAATATTAAACTTTGTGGGATCCCAAATAAAATAATGTTATGAACTGTCAGGGGTCACGTTTCGTTGGTCGCTTGTGCTTGTCAAAAGTATTTTCTCACGCACCTGACCCTCAGGTCGGCACACGTGTTACATTCATTGTGCTACTTTAATTAAGGATACATGGCTTTTCACTATACGAAAGGAAAACCAGGCCTATACATTTTAATGAAAGATGCGAACGAAAAAATGTGTCTAAAAACACACAAAGTAAATTTATGACTGAATTAATACATCCCACGGGAACCGTATCTATTTCCGGGATGAAAAGTAGCCTATGTGTTGTTCCAGACTATGTTCTACATCTATGCCGAGTTTCATGGAGATCCGTTAAGCCGTTTAGGCTACAAGCTCCAACAAACATCCATCCATTACTTAACTTAACTTAACTAACGACACAAGTTCGTTAAAAGCATCTAATAATACAAATTATTTGCAATTAAAAAACCCATACATGTATACTAACATTATATAGAAATATTTGAATTTTTTATATATTGAAATGACTCAAAAACTACTATGCCGATTTTAAAAATTCTTCTACCTTTAAAAAGCAACGATATCAGTAACATAGGCTATATTTTGTAATTTCGTGCAGATGAAGTCGCGAGTAACAGCTAGTATGATATAAAGAATGGCAATGAAGGGAAAACAATCACTTGGTATGATTATCATTGAATCAGAAGAACAAAGCAAAATGATCAATTTGTAGGCAACAGCTGTTACAGATATTATCAAGCCAAGTTCGCCTTAATTTTTTTCAAATAATTATAATTTTCTGCTCCGACGGCTCGAAACAAAGATGGAATTAAAAATATCTTTTGTTGTAATGTTAGTCTATTGTCCTAAGGAATTAGACATTGAGTGAACTTGCGTTTCATAATTTACTGTGAAAAATTCTGCTGTGGGAGCCAATTACATTGAAGGTGGAGCCTTTCTAAGTCATTCACAAATCACGGTTTTCTATGTAGGCATTGTGATCGTTAAAATTCATCTTAATTACCCTTTTGATGGAACTTTTTGAAGGTAAAATCTTCACCCTCCTCTAATTTAAAAGGGTGAAGTTACTTAGCCTTTCGATGAAAATCTTTGATTTAATTATGTCTCTAATTGCTTTCACTCCGTCGAATTGCTAACGAATAGAACTATGAATGATTGATAGTTTATTACGATAATTGGTTAATTTTACTAATTTTATAAATGCGAAAGTTTAAAAGGATGTTTGTTAGAGTTTGTATCCTAAACTGCTAAACGGATCTCGATGAAATTTGGCATAGAACACATAGGCTACTCACTTTTTTTCCACGTGGTCTGAGTCACGGGCGAAAGTCAGTTAGTTACTAAAATACCGTAATATAAAATTATTAAATAACAAATTGATTTTTCCTGATTTAATACAATCGTAAGAATTTTTCATTCAAAAAAATGAAAACTCTTAAATAATTTAGTGTTAAGTTTAATTCAACAAACCGGCAAAGTTTGTCGTATAAATTACTTTTTAATAACCGCATTTTCATTAGCCACCTGTGGCTATACAAGCGATTGTCATTTTTTAAATGTTCATAACACAACATAAAATATAATAAAAAGGACGTATTCTGTTAGGACATCCGAACAGGTTTTTAAGCATTAATGGACTTATAGGACAAACGCGTAAACGAGTACGTTAAACTCGGGTCGTTATTATAAAATCTGAATTTCATTAACCATAAATAAGTGGTCCAATTTGTTGGGGGAAGAGCGGGGTAATTACTCCCACGTCCGCTCGCTGCATTCGCCGTGTTTAACATTTATTTTTTTGTTAATATTATGAATACGTCCCTGTTTTCTATTAACTTTGTGAAAGTTATATCTTTATTTAATAGTACAAAAATGATGGTCCATGGAAAATATAAACAGACTGTTGCTGTTCATTATTTCAAAATGTGCTAAAGCATTGTAATGCAATAGTTGTTATCTCCGAAACGGCTGTACCGATTTCGACCGGACTTTCACTGAAGGGTAGCTGACATAGACGGGAATATTATAGGATACTTTTTATCTTTATATTACGTGGACGAAGTCGCGGGCAACAGCTAGTAAATAAAGATATTATTAGATGAACGGTTTTTCAAGAAATAAAAATAAAGTTTACATATAGACAATTAAATTAACGAATAATGCATCGTTGTAATAAATCATAGACAATTTATATCACACCCTTATGAATAGTTTACACTGAATACTAATGTACCTTTAACTATTTTCAGCTTTTAATTGCTAATAATAAATTAAGGATGACTTTTCTTAGAATAATATAATATGAAATTGAAGTGTATTCTCTTTCAAGTGAACGTTGTGATATATTGTTAATTAAATGGTTTGCACAAAGAGGTTAAATGAAACGATATCTACAAATATCCCATGTTAACTTCCAAAGAACGTCCCATGTAATATTAAGTGCGACTCATAAACAATATTAATATGGGCCAATTTCGACTGAGTCAAATTTTATTTATCCCTCAGGACAATTTCCTCCTGTCAAGCGACGGCCACCCGGGCATTCTGTATAATGAGAAAACGACGAAATCAACTTGGCCCAAATTAGACGCAGCAGTCGCGTCAGGTTTATATGACTACAAATATGGTAGCGTTAGTTTTTGTACACACAAATATTTTTGCTGTTCTTTGAATAAATAACATTGTATTTCATACAAGGCACGGGTGATATTTCTTTTTTTATTTGTTTACTATGACGTCATTACGTTTATTTGATGTCTAGGATTGACGAATATCTTTTGTTTCTAGATTTTCAATTTAAATCTATTTTTTTTACATTAAATTATCTAGTATTATTTGTATATTACTATGAATGAAACATCGTTTAATTCGAAGTTCGACAGTATCATTAAGTAGTCAAAACATTAAGTTATAAACATTGAGTTAACTAAGAATAAACAAAAGATAATTAGTAAAATATTGAGAACTAATTGTCCAAATAAAACATTTACAGAAGGCATTTAATTGACTAATTTGAAATTGTAAAGTAAATGTGATCCAAATAGCATTCTGATAGGATAATAAATTCAACCCTTTCCCTGTTCGATTTATAAATTAGGCATTATTTCCTAGAAACAATTTTAACACAATAAACAACGTTAATGATGTTCTAAATTGATTTGATAACGACGCTACACCCTCTTTTCAATAACTTCCTCTGTTAAATCACCCGTGACTGTAGCCAGTAAAACTGTTGTTACGAAAACTTTATACGTGTTTAGCGGCATTTATCTTCATTGGACGAGTAAAGGATTGAATTATGTTAGGGGAATGGGAAAAATTTGATATACATTACCAGTAAATCTTAATAAAAAACTAACATTTTTTTAAACGTTGTGTTGACTCATGAGACTTGATTACAAATTAACTTAAACACTTTTTATATGTGTTACAGTGCTTTGTGTACAGAACGTGATGATTATTGTAATTTTTACTTTAATACGTAGATGTTTATTTTTATTTTTAAAGTTGGTATAAAGGGATTCTATATTGGAGAGATGGTTTTCAATGGCATCCTTTTTCATATGTTTTTTTTTTTCCATTTTTTACATAATTGATATTATGATAAACATCAAAAAAATTACATAAAAGTTTATATGATTTGTGAATCACAGGCTGGCAGTAGGAGTAAAGTACGAAAAAGGTTGTGTTTACTTGTTGCTCTACTGACTCCGAAGCATTCTTCAATTTACATTCATAATTTTCAGTATTACATCACTAAAGTATATAATTTATGTTACTGCCCGTGTAAACCCAGCTTAAGAACACTTGTAGATGAAACGTTACGTTAGCGCCACATACAATTAAAGTCACGATCAGTATCTGTTCGTCGAAGAGTTCACCCCTTGGTGTCGTAATGTCGGACAGAAATAATTGTCGGCGATGCGTATGGACAGAGACGACGGTATAGAACGGGGCGACGCTCTTCAATTTATGATTCATTAGCTTTCTATACATTTATCTGAACGTATCTTGTCTTTATCTCGATATAGACGTTTGAATTGAAGAATATGACGTAAGATACATTTAATAATAAGTTACTCAACCATGGATGCACGCGGATTATTTATTTTATTTTTTACTTTACTAGTAGTAAAAACTTTTGCAACCAGACCAATAATAGTCCTGTACTATCAGATTTTTTGGAAGATAACCATGTCAGTGATAATGACATTTATTATATTACTAGCTTTCGCCCGCGACTCCGTCCGCGTGGAATTAAAAAAAAAGTGAGTAGACTATTTGTCCTTCCAGACTATCCTCTACATCTCTACTAAATTTCATCTAAATCCGTCGAGCCGTTTAAGCTACAAACTCAAACAAACATTCATCCATCCATCTAAACTTTCGCATTTATAATATTATTATGATTGGGTGATTATTTGATTGTGTGATTCACCTTAACTTAGGGTAGGCTCCGAGCCCCTCGGTGGGGACGTATAGTGAGCTGGTGATGATGATGAT
>JAOCNA010000006.1:3547059-3557702 GCA_026546675.1 Papilio helenus
CTAAACACATTATTTACAATCTTAATGAACTAATCCATTATCATCTTGTGTTTTGCTAATAAATTAATCATTTAAACTTACTACTAGACTCACGCAATAGGAAAGATAATAAAAAAAAATGTTTTGAGCAATAAGACTATGCTCTAATCTGAAATATTCGGCATCAATTACGAAATCATTAGTTATCATCTAAAAATAAACAACAGAGTTTTAATTCGACAGTTAAATTATACTTATTTAATGTTTTGTTATCACAAATGACCCTAATATTAGAATGCTTGCTTTAGGGTCTTCTTTTAAAGTTTCATTTTGATGAGATCTAAATTGTTATAGCAATGAGATTAATATTAATGAACACATGATTAAAAGTACCTATTAAGCTGTCCTTGTATCAAAATTTCCTGTTGTAGATAAAATGTATTTAAACATACAGGAAGTTAATCAGTGTTATACATCTGATACATACAAAAGTGCATGGATATTTAGATTGTTAATTTATAGTGGAACCAGAGTTGTCTATTGTTTTATAACTAACATTTCGAAATAGAACATATGAAGTGTCGCTCTAATTATGAGTAATGTAACCGGTCTAGTCTAGACATTCTTCACGTCATTTACACGTGAGGTATGTCTACGTCTTGCCAGGTATTCATCGATCGTTACCGGTATATCTATAAACATGGCTGTATATTGATTGATGTTGTATTAAGTCTTTGTCCTAACGTTGACAATCATAATGAAACTTTACACATGAGTGAATTTTAGATTGTTTTCGCATTAATATCAGTTACAAATAATAATTCTTTCTTTGACTAATACATCATCATAAAAGGTTAAACTCCGTAGGTAATGTAAAGGGTTTAAACAATGCAAAAGGTCGCTGGACATCATTCTCAATTGATACTTTATTGCCATTGATCTAGATTTACTTGTTTTAATATTCAATTGTTTTACTAACAATGTTCTAGAGGCCAACATTCTAATCCATTCACTATCGACATTCCATTATCTCATCATATCCTAAACATTATTTCGATGTCCCTATCATAGATTAAGTATGCGTTAGATAATACACATTTCAATGAATCAACTTTAAACTTCATTGTCTATTAAAACAAAGGAACCGAAATTTCATGACAAAGATTAGACGGAATTCCTATAGTTTAATACCAACGGTGTTGCTATATTAGGAAATTACTTCAATTTGTTCAAATTTATTTTAAATCAAAGATCTGTTAGTTAGAAGCTTTCTCTTTTAATCTTTATTAGTCAGTTTCCCGACTACTTTTAATCATTCGTTTGGTTCGATAACTTCATGAAATGCGTTTCTGAACTACGTAACTTGAGTTTTAGTCCTTTGCAATTTAGTTCAACCTAACACTAATGAACCACTAGATAATGATAAAATAAATGGAAACTTCCGCAACCCAGTATAAATCTATTAGGAGATTAATAATAAGAATCAAATAATTACGAATAACTTTTGATACATAAAAATAACAAACTTCCCCCGTCCTTAAAGAATGAGTCATATCCAACAGGAAACAATAGCGATAAACATGTCCACCGACGCGTAAACCCAAACGTACCTCATGTAAAGCGCCCACATTAATTCCTTACCAAGGTTCGCTGTGAGCCAACCCAGACGATGATATTTTGCAATTCAATTCGTATCAGGCGGAATCACAAAAAAACGTAGGCAAAAGGCACCTTCGACTTAACTTAACGAGAAGGGCGTTCACCTGTACAGAAAAAAAACGCAAAAAAATTACGCATCTAGATCCGTAAACCATTAGTATTCCTATTTTTCTTATCCACATCAAAAAATATGTTAGGATAATAATTGCTAACTTTGTAAAATAACATAAGTGGCGGCCTAATCACTTCGCCGACGGCAGCGCTCCTGCTAAGTCACTCTTAAGTACAAGAATTTTCGTTTGTTTTTCATAAATCTTGATGGGATTTTCGCATGTATTCGTGAATCACGTGTTATAAAATTATGGTACTGTTAATTAACAAAATGCTACCGTCAGTTTCCACTAATGAAACACTTGCACAAAAATCTATAGCCATTAACTTTATTCCCTTACAAAAAATTGAGATAACAACGTTTTTTTACTGGTGTTTCGGCAATGGAAACCCACGGTTTCGTTTATTCATTGATAATGTAAAAACTTTTTAAAGCTTGAGCAATAAAAATTAAAATCGTGATAACACGAGACATATTAAGTAATTTGATCTTTTTTGTTTCGTCTGTTATTTAATAAAACATCGCATAAGAATCTCTTCCAACATCAACAAATATTCCTGCAATTAATTGTTTTATCTAATCATTATTTTCCTAGAAATTTTAGGATTTTCACGATATTCCTGTAACTAATAAGAAAAATAATGTCATACTCATAAAATCAAGTAATCCCTTAGTGTAGGTTTCTCTCACTAACTGCAGCAGTCATCCCCTCTTATATAAGGGACTCCCTTAGTAGTAACTATTATTGACTAGTAAGTACTAAGTACCTACGGCAATATTTATTTCTACAATGTATAAATTCTACAATACCAATACTTACATAATAATTTTTCTGTTTTTTTAATGCAATTTATAAACTATTTATCCTTACGTAGTTAGTTAGAAATTACAAATCAATTTTTTAATATACTTAAGTAGATTTATTTAAAAAACTATATTGAAAATAGTATGTAACAAAAACTCAAAAATGTTCTCTTACCTCAGTCTTCGTAATTCGATGTCGCGCTAATTTAACAACGGCAAAATTTCCCTTGCCTATAGTCCTTTCTATATCATAAAAACCCACCCTTATTGGGGTTTTCGCAGGACGATCTCGATCCGCCATTGTTGTTTTTGAAATCATCAATTTTAAAATGGAATATCTAACACATCACCAAGTAGGTTTGTATTGAAACCTTTCAGTAGTGTACAGTATCACTTCTATACATAGTAAGTTACATAGGCTAACATTAGTTACCTATCTTTGAACACACCAGCTTTATCTTTGTTTCTCATAAACGTCACCAGTACCTGATGATTAGCTGACTGTATAAATTTTCACGTGATTTAGCGTATTAGGACGCGAATGCACTATATCGTTAATTAAAAACAGATGAATTAAAATCCAATCAGATTTCGTTCTAACCAAACAACAGTGATAAAAGCCATAAACGTTTATTTAAGTCCACAATCACTTATTAATTTAACACAACAATTTGTGTATAAGCGTATTTACAAATGATATAAAATCGCGTAGAGGCGGCGTGCGCGTATTTGATATTTACAGCGCCATATCACGCCGCCGCCTCGCCGGCTGTTAACCGGGTACTGAACTGAACTTGACTGAACTCGTGCTCGTGTGCCGCTACCGACTTCTCGAGTCGAGAGAGCGAGACTCGGGCTCGAGTCGAATCGAGTACTCGTGCCCTCATGCAGAATTGAGCATTCTACCTGACGCGACGTAACACGCGCGCGCTTTGGGCGGCCATGTTGCTTCTCTCCATGACGTCATTGTGAACACCACTATAGTACGACTACATACGTACGCATAGTGCTTAGGAGCTACCTAAACTTTATTATTTACGGGATTCATTTGTATCAGGCTAGATGTAGACTCACTAACAGTACAGCTCATATTTAGTACTGCATCAATAAAACATTACCCTCCTAAGTCAGCTCGGTAATAACATTAAACACTTCAGGAAGGGCTTTCCTCTAAGTCTGCTAAGTAAATCACGATAAACCAACGAAAAAACGTTTGAATACATTAGTTACACAAACATCTGTGGTTTTTGATAATCATCGTATCAATTTTGATGTGTTTAATAAAATCTTTTCTCATTTTTACTTAATGGCTATACCTACGACCATTAGGTGGACATATTAACAATCTTATATAACTTAACTGTTAATCTAGAATGTACTGTTTGTAACTGCAAATAATAATGATATATGACATACTGCATAAACATTGTATTATCAAACGAAGAATAAACATCAATGGAATATCATATAACATACATAATGTTAGATGAAAATCCAAGGTTTAATAGAGTTAGCTTAATAGAGACTTAACAAAAATAATTAAGTATTCCGCTAATTTAAGTCCCGACAACAGATGGCGGTAATACAACCGTTTTCATTTGAAATGTTTTTTTAAGCCTTTACACTATTTTACAAAACTATAATATGTTTTATTATTTCGATACCTTGTCCTCCGTATAACATTTCAATTAAATAAAATCAGTTCGGTGGTGATAAACATACTACGGACCACGTTTTACTTAAAAGAACACTATAATTTTAAAGCGCCTGTTGAAAAATAAATAGTAATCTTTAATACGTTTGTAAGTACATTATAATTGATATATTTATTGGTGCGATGTTTAAAATTATAAGTACACTTTGATTTTGTATTCTATAAGCCTTATTATCGGCAATCAATAAATACATGTAACCAAAGAGGATACAAAATGTAACTTCGTAAAAACACTCACGGAACCCGATGACAACGCCCCCTAACAAGTTACCTTAAAACTAAATGCTAAACCGACTCGCTCAAACTTAAAAAATCAAAATCGATTTAGATACCTGTTTTGAAAAGCTTATTTTAACCAAAATAAGTATTCCAATAAATATAATACCAAATTATGATAGAAAATCTTTTGTGAAAAATCATATCCCCGTATTTTAAATATTCAAGTTCCTATTCCATAATAACCTTTCAATGTTCTTGCATGACTTTCAGATTTGTATTTATGAACGTAGAATAAGCCCTCCTGCCAAGCTCTATAATTTGTGATATGGCAACATTGTTCTTTTTTGCAATGTGATTGTGGAAGGCTTAAACTTGGACTTCTCTTAAATTTACTATATTTCTAGACATATTTTCATATGAATTGTTTCTTAGTTAAATATTTTAATAATAAACATCACTTGTATCTTAAAGCGAAAATTGGTATACTCCGTGCACTTTTACAATGAATTAATACTTTTATCCCAAGATGTCGGTGATAGTCTATTACAATTTTGACGAGCAACTGTTTGTATAATCCGGGCAGTTTTCTGGTATTCCTATGAGCTTATCATCGTGTGAATGTGTAAATAAAATAGGTAGAAGTACATCAATATGAATCAAGTGTCAGATGAAAACTTACAGAATATTAAATGCAGTCAGAAATATAAGAGCACGAAGAACGTAAATAAAAAGGCCAAAGATCCTGCGGAATTGACTGACGAAACGAGTGATAACTTTATTCAGGAAAATTTAAACGAAGCATTAGCAAATACTCTTAATATTAATAAAGTTAATAGTAACATAACCAATGGTACAAGTGCACATTCTGGTGAAGAACTGACCGTCGGTTCTATTATCAAGTCCGAAGCACAAGATGCGGTCCTCTGTGAAGTTACAAAACATGTAAATAGGTTACAGTGTACAGAAGAAGTAGCAGATAACTGTAACAGTGATGCAGCCTGCTCTTCATATAATAATGGTCAAGGGGAGTGCCACACGTCCAGCCATTCTGACGATGCTCAGATAGATGACATTGACATTATATCATATGAATCTGAGTTACAAATGCCAGAGATTATGAGACTAATACAAAAAGATTTATCAGAACCTTACTCCATCTATACTTATAGATATTTTATACACAACTGGCCTAAGCTGTGCTTTTTGGCAACACATGAAGGGAAATGTATTGGTGCCATTGTATGTAAGTTAGATATGCATCGTAATATTGTAAAAAGAGGCTACATTGCAATGTTGGCTGTTGACAAACAATACAGGAAACGGAGGATTGGTTCTCGGCTGGTAGAAAAAGCTATACAGGTATATATCTTAATTTTTAAAACAGAAACAACTCTTGGTTTATGTTCTTGTGAAGATCTGTTGTTATTCTTATAGGAAAAAACAAACTGTAATGTTATCTTCTTTAATATAAAGAATTCAAGAATAACATAATCTGTGTTTATTATATTGCCTTGTTCCATGGCTTTATATTTTACCTTGTATGATAACTATTATGCATAAACTCATAAAAGATGTTTTTATTGTTACAGGCAATGATCAATGACAATGCTGATGAAGTTGTGCTGGAAACGGAAATAACAAATAAGCCTGCGCTCAAGTTATACGAGAATTTGGGTTTTGTCAGGGACAAGCGCTTATTTCGATATTATCTCAATGGTGTAGATGCATTGCGATTGAAATTATGGCTAAGGTGAAATAAGTAGGTAAATAAAGAGAAATTGTCAATGTTGTGTTGTATATTTTAGAGACATTCTAGTCTCCGGCATATATGTATAAAGTAAAACCTACTGTTGTTAAGATGGTATAACCTAAAGATCCTGCCATGTGGATTTTAGCCAAATGTATAGTTTGTTTCAATTATTCTTAGTCTTGTGATATGTTTTATTTTATCTAATTTATGTTGAAATTGTTACTGAAAATGTTTTCTGACATTTCTTTTCTATCTTGATATTAAGGTTATAAATGATTATGATCCTTACTGAAAATACACAACTTTGATGAATAATGTGACTTATTTATATATTAATTTATATTACCCACATTCACTCACACATTCACACCCATTCCTTTATTCCATTCTCAATAGAAACTATTCTCAACCATTTTTTATCAAATCTATTTATGTACTCTAACATGTTCAATGAAAACCTTGATAAATTGTTATTCCAAATTTCAAACTCAACTCAACATTTTAATTGCAATTGAGCTTGCACACCCATATATGGGCCTCTTAGGGGCACTCTGGTAACACTTGTTCTATCTTAACATTTTTCTAAACCATGCATATTCTTAATATTTCTTGCGAACTACTAAAGGTGAAAGCTTGTATGGATGGATGGATGATTGTTAGAAGGTATCTCCTAAATAGCTTAATAGATCTATGCATTTTGGCACACATATAGATCATAGTCTGGAAACACACAGACTACTTATTGCGTTTTGTTTAATTCCACACTGACAGTTGCGGGTGATAGCTATTAAAAGCATATGTGCAAATGGAGTCTAATAGAGGCTAGTAAAAGAATAAAATACTGATGATCATAAACATTTAATGTTATAAATAGTGTAATTATATAGTTTTCAAAACTCATATTGCATTAATCAAACATCAATATTAAAATGTGAAAGTGGTTGTATTAGTTGACGCTCCATCATATATGAAAGTGTTATTCACAGGCTTATATTGTTTGGTGACAATTTTTATAGCTTCATGAGCAACACAGCCACCTAAGAATGCTGAAACACTATGAACTTCCGCTCCACCATATCTGCACATTTCATGTACATGATCATCTTTAGGAAATGGTGAACAAGAAATATCTGTCAATAACTTAGAAACACACGTTTTCAACTTAGATATATCACTCTCTGGTTCCCATTCACCTGGGGCTCTACAATGTTCAGACCGAAACATTTCAGCTGCTCTGAGTAAAATGTAGTGGTGTAGTAGTCACAATGTATACTGTCTGATCAATAACCCTGACTGATCTCCCTAGGTGTCCAAGTATTACCACCCTTGCTGGCGCTTTATATGTCATAACCATTATGAGGTAGGTGAATGAATAGAGAAGACAAAGGTGAACTGAGCATGTATGCTGAGTTCTTGGTTAGTACTGACAAGTAAAGAACTAGAATGTAACCAATACTTTATTGATAAAGGTAATCACAAAGAACTGATCTAGGTACATGATTGAGCATCCCTTTATACTTCTTCTGATCCCTGTTGGTAGATAACTTGGTAGACAAATGGTAGGTAGTTGGTATATGATATACCACTAATCAGTTCCATCCTCTGCATGATTGTATACCAAAGTCACATGCTATAGTCACATGACTCATCCTTTCTGAGTCACCTTGTGCTGATAATCTATCAATATTCTACCACTCTGTTCTATATAAGCTAATACAGGTTGGTTCATAACATTACCTCCCCCTCTTTCAGGCTTTCATCCTCAAAAGATATAAAGAATGTTGGTCTTCTGGGTAAGTGCCTGCTTTTCTATCATCATTTTCTTTCATCATGCTAAAGTGTTATGCTGATAATAGTCTAGAGAACTTCTTAAAATATTCACATGATTAGCATATTGTTTAATCTGAACAAGCTGAATTTATTATTGATAACAGTTTTTCCCCTTCAGTTGCTAAAGAGTCAATACTGTGTAATTTCGTTAACCGTAGTTTTATACAGTCTAGACCACTAATTTTATGAGTGAGATTTTTCCGTAAAATTGCCATATACTATTAATAATACGCAAAAAAAAATTGTACGATTTTCACTAGTTTTTGTCACATTAATTATTGAATGCATCGATGATTATTATTCCACAAATAAACCAAAAACGACGTACAAAAAATACCTTATTCTTCTTAAGTTTGTATTAAGTCTTCAATTGTCCCCAAAGTCACGTGTAAGTCAGTTTTTATAATTTGTTTTTAGCTTCTTTTTATATGTGATTATTTTCAGATACTGTGTCTGCGACTTCAAATTATAGGATAAACAGAACGGGTAAAGGCGCCCTAGGCGAGATTTCTACGGTGACCCTTAACTGCTTACATATCCAAATGTAAAAAGGCCTTTGTGGCGTCCCTTTGAGTAGGGCGCCCTGCGCGGCTACACCAACTTGACCTACCCTAACGCCAGTACTGAGATTAAATCACAGTATCATAAACAAAACTACTAATTCAAGGATAGGTATTACAAAGGAGGTGAGTGTGTCAAATAGAATGGTACAGACAAAGTAATTATATTGCTTTAGACGAGTCGTGAACAACGGTATATAAAATATTCATTAGTGAAAAATATATTCACATTTCGACAGGTCCGTTGCTTGCTGGTTTTTGATATATAATGATGCTATGTTTTAGTTATCTTCAAGGTCAGTTTTGCATCGTATGTTACTTGTGACAGGACGACTAAAAATATGCCTGTTATCGCACAAAGATAAGCCATTAGCAGACAGACAATCGGCTAGGCTAATGCCGCGAAATGTTTTGATGTTCGTTTGTTTTTTGATTAAAAAAAGTTTTTGACAAGTGAAAAGAATAATCCGGTTAAAATATTAGAAGTTCTGTTCTACAAATTTTGTGTTATTAACATACTCACTACGTAGGAGGATTATGAATCCCATTACGTTATTATTTCTAACAGTTTAATATATTTAAAACAATATGATCATCACAATACTTGTTGAACACAACTTGATTATTGAAATCGACCCAGTCACAACTAATTATGAAATTGAGCAGGTTTGTGTGACTAGAACGTTCTTTACAAAAACACAGTTCGAAGTTTATTAATACATTTTTAAAACCATTATTTAATAGTTAGTTCAGAATAAATTTATTTTGAATTTCATATTTAAATATTTGATTCCTTCAAAACTTCCTTGTTTGTTTGAATTTCCTTAAAATAACAAAATGTCTATCCCTATTATAGTGCTTTATTGTTTATTAATTTGTCCAAGTTGCTGTTGAATTTTGAATTGTTGATTTAAAAAAATACGAACACCTTCGAGAAAATACCTTATTAATGATTGAAGCAAATTACAGTTGCGATTCTCTAAAGGTACCAAGAGAGAAAAACCAGAATACACAAGCAGTGTCAAGAACCTCATTTTGTATTGACCTTAGACATAACCAATCCGGCCCAAAAACCTAATCAACGCAGATGGTTCGAGTCGGACATAACCAGTTCGTTGACAAGATTTAAGACATAACGAGCTTTCGCCCGCGACTCCGTCCGCGTGGAATTTAATAACTAATAGTATCCTATGTCCGTCTTCTGGCTCTAAGCTAACTCATCACCAATTTTCAGCCATATCGGTAAAGCTTTTTTGTGTTTTTTTTTTCTGTCGAACGGAATAAATAATATCCTGTGTCCTTCTCCTGGCTCTAAGCTACCTCATCACCAATTTTCAGCCATATCGGTAAAGCCATTCTTGAGTTATAAATAGTGTAATTAACACAACTATCTTTTATATATGTAGATATGTATTTATACTGGTTGTCAATTGACATGTTTCGACACAATGTGGTCGGTATTAATATGTAAATAATAACACTAATTACATGTATTATGGAATTGATGATAATGTATCAGTTACGTGTGTCGGTTAGTTTGGCAGTCGGCGTGGCCGTGCGCTTACATGCCACACTCTCATGATTGTTATCAACACATACAAAGTTCACTTCAGCTATCACTCCGGGTATTGTTTGGAATTATCGATTCTTGCATTCGGTACATGTGACCAACATCAAACATTGGACAAATATGGACCCAATATGTATATGGAAATTTTTACACGTCTCATTTAAAAATTAGAAACTTCGTTGTTGGAAAAAACCTACCTTTTTTACCATTTTTGATCTTGACGCATTCAATTGTGTGTTAACATAGTAGTTAATATTGTAATGAATGTAAAAAAGTATTTGCCTAATAACTTATGACAGATATAATATACATTGTATGTGTTTGTATGTTTTTACCAATGGTAAATATTAGTGTACCATTTGTATATTTACCACAATTATATAGAACTAGCTGTTGCTCACGACTCCGTCCGCGCGTATTGAACAAAAATACAAATTTGAGAAGCA
>JAOCNA010000006.1:3557802-3581013 GCA_026546675.1 Papilio helenus
TTATTTATGATGTCAAATTTCACTTGAGATTAAAAGTGTTTAGAATTTAAAAAAAAAAGTTCTATTATTTTATTATACATCTGGCAACATTATGTTAATGTTATAAAATACCACTCTTAGAATATAACATAATTTGGAGGCATGTCTAATTTTTCTTCTTTAATAAAAAACAACTTAAAAACCTAACGCAAGTAGCTCTATTCAAATCTATCTATCTATCTCTACATAAATCTATGTTAAAATATTCAAGTCATGTAAATCGTCAGCCGGAAAAAGAGTTTGCGTAAAATATAAATGGATTTGTTAACACTTAGTTCTGATAAAATGTTAAACAACCATACACAATGCCAAAGTTCGCTGACACTAATTGACTAAATAATTTAAATTCTAATAAAATTATTCTAATAATACAAGATTCTTCTCCGTAGCAACTAGCGGTCTATATGTGGTGCATTATCATATGCTATAAGTTTTAAGGTTAAAAATTTAAAAAAAAAATATTCGTAGGTAAGTCTAAAAATAGATAGAGGAATTGCGTGAAAGGTGACATGATCAAGAAGGGAGTGACACCTGAGATGACGGAAGATAGAATAACCTGGCGGCCGGTAACTTGGTGCGCCGACCCTACGGAAGTAGGATAAGGATTGGGACATGTTGGTTCAAAGGTATAATTGGCACTAACTTTTATATTTTATTCCAGTGGTTACGATGGTCAACACAGCTGCATCACTTACGACGCCATCAACCAGGCCTACCTTGATGCCAGGAACAGGATCCGTAAGTAATTCATATTGAGATTCAAATATTAACAAGATATGGCCGTAAATTCTATTTTTTAAAACAATGTTAGCTTCCGGTTAATATATTTATACTAACTTGTGAAATATAACTGTACCACGATAATAGTGAACAGAAACAAACTCAAATAACGCGTATGTGTGAAAATGTGGGCGCCGCTATATACTTTGTTTGTGTAGATAAGTGGCAAATAAATGTACCGCATACTGGAAGTGACACATTTTTTTTTAAATATTAGTAGATTTTTGTTGATTTACTAATGTTTCCTTTAACCATTCCAACTAAGCTCTAGGCTTGTGCTAGGATATGGTTCACGACAATAGTCGAATAACCGAATTCGAACCCTCGACCGCAAGTTCGGTAGTCCGTACCCCAAACCATTAGGCTATTGGCGCTTAAATGTAAAAAAATATGACTATATTTTTCTGATTTTAACAACTATGTTAAGCAACTGTTTTTCTGAATAAACTAACACTAATCCTTAATTTTAACTATATTAGTTATAGATTTGTTAACGTGTTTTTTACTGTATATTCGTATGCAGTATACGCTGTAGTTTTTCCTTTAGGTTCTCAAGTTATTTTGTGGAAATGATTGAGAAGGGAGTCTCAGAAGGAACATACCTCCGCATGGAATTCGTCCGTTGCCAAGAACTTCTTTAGAAGTGGGTCTTTCAAAATATCACAAGTAAACTTAAACGTAACATGAACAGCAACAAACTTGCACAAAACTTTATGAACGAGGATTAGGATTTAGGATGTTTTTACTGGTTATACTGAAGCGATTTGTTAACAAAAATATTCTACTTTTAGTAGTTATTCATTTAAACTTGGTAATTTACTTTAAAAATAACCCAGAAAACAATAACCACGACTCGCGACTTTTTGTGTTATCACAGTGAACTGAAAAATCTCAAAGTTTGCTTCAAAATATTTGTTAAAATGAAATACGAACATTGTAAATAGCACTTTATAACAATAGCGATACAATAGATTTTCGTATACCGATTGTGAGCGTAGCATTCGGTATTCAAAACAAAAGGCGTGGGACTGTAATCCCGTTAAAATTGTCGGGCCGCGCGTCGCTTTGAAAAACTCCACGCGAAATTGATCTCCCGGAAATGAAAAAAGTACGACGTTTTCTAGGTGCGGCGTACGTTCAACTGGCATATGGCAGAATTAAATTTGCTGGTAGCTTTTGTTTATGGGATAGATAGTGGAATTTTTTTTTAAATTCCTCGAAATTCTATAAATGCAAAATTTCTAAATAAAAAGAACAGTACGTAGAGATTATCGTACAAATATGTAAAATACATCTTGATTATTAATGATAATGTTATGATGTTTTATATGTTTTATGTATTTAAGTCATAATTGACAATTTAAAAATCAATTTGCAATTTACTGAATCATTTTTTTAGGGATTACACGGTTTCCATATGGTACTTTGTCGTCGGAGTTTTTTTTGTATAAGAATTCGTAAAAACGCAACGATAAGAAATGTGAACCCACTTGATAAATTATCACAAAAAGTACATAAGCCGCTTGTAGCAGCTCGTGCGTAAAAATAAATTTTTGAAGAAGAAAAATGTGTTTTCTCGACGTCAAAACATGTAAATTCATTCCCCGATGATACTGCAAGACATCGCTTGGTTTCTTTATTAAATAACCTGATAAACATGTATGTTGACATACTAATTATAACCGGGTTTGCAAATCCATTGAATAAATAAAAACCGGATAAACTGAGCTTTACAAACAAACAAAAACAAGAGACAAAACAAACACATCGAACAAACTTCTATATGGAGAAAAACATATGAAAATATTTGTAATTGGACCCGTGTACAATAAACTGAAATATACGAGGAATGCAGTTAAATCTCACTTTCCTGTGTAGACCTTACATATAGCTACAAAACGTGTACATAGCTTTACTGTGTTAATCTACATTATTTAAAATTTTGGTCAAACTACTCTCAATCAATCGTAAGGCTAGTGGAGGTTGCACAATGTAGTAGCGATCACAAGGTGACTTGCAATGTCAAATAAATAATAGCTTAACGAAAAATATGACGTCGTTCTGGTGACATTATAGTTACATTTTTTTACGTTAAATGGTGAAAAATGTTTATGAACGCTTGCAATTAAAACTTAAATAGGTATCATAAAATGACAATTACTACAAAACTACGGAGATAAGTTAATGCCGCGATTCTTTTTTAACTTTTAATACACTTTATAAAATGTTTCAATGAATTTTCTCTTGAAAAACGGAAGCGTTTCGGTTAATGGCCGAGGCGCCCTCGAGGACTTTTATAGACAAGTATCCTTTTAAATCTCAACACCGTCCATTTTTACACGAATAAATATTATAATTCATTTAGTTTCCCTTAGTTTCTTTTATGCTGTACTTGTAATCATTAAATCTTCTTTTACCACTCTTTTAGTTTGTATCTACTCACAGTGAATACACAAACAATGAATCCCATAGTGCCTAATTAGACCTATTAGGTTAATTTTAAAACTAACATTATCAATTCAATTCACTAAAATATTAACACCCAATATATCAAGCGGAACTAAGTCGAAATTGTATCTTTTGTAAGAAACATGGATAATGCAATTGAGTTTGTGTTGATTTTAAAAGATCGAGAGTTCCACTGTTTGAGAAGTTTCTAAGAAAGCGTACAATCGTGAAATAAGTGTTGCAACCTAAAAGCTATCCTATCGTTGTAGAAATAAATTTGATTTTGGCTGAAACCGTTAAAAGACTTTATATCTGGAAAAATTCCGCGGCGGCCCTCTGGATGACTCATACATGATTCATGTTGTAAGCATTTCGCTTAGTAATGTGAATTTAGATCTCACGTTTTCGGTATTCAGAAATAAGGATATGCTGTTTTACTGTTCATTCTCCAACCCGTTTTATCTACAAATATTATAGGCAGAAATAATCGCTAACTTTTTTACTTTATTAGAATTAAATGAAATGATGGAAGTGGAATCTGTTATTCAATTCTTTAACAATCATAGTAGAAAAATGTATACTACGCCTTACGATATAGTCGATAGATTAATTATTTAAGGAAAAAGTATTTAATAATAAATAATGTAGCTTTTGTTTTAAGCAAAACAAAACAGTTTTGACTGTACAAATGTACCAAAAAGTACAGCAAGACAGCAAAGCATCGGAGTACGGTCGTTGTTCCGCCTGAGCGCGACTGTACTCACATCCAGCGACAAAACAAAGCGACTCACAGAGTAATCCTCTTAAAATATTCGGGTATACTCGCTGTTTTGCAACAACACTCCGCGACTTTGCTTCCGAGCTCCGAGAACAAAAGGAATGTAGTTTTGGCAGGTCACAATACGTGCCTTTGTGCTAACTTAACCTCTCTCTTACCACAATCGTAATGGAGTGGTCAGAAACGTAACACAAATGAACCAGCAATTACAGACATTGCCAAATGTATAAGGCGCTTTTGAATATTTCTTGAACATGGCTTGGACGTCATTGATTTTGACAAAAGGCTATTCAAACATTTCTTGTACGTATTTATGTGTTTTCCAATTTTCATGTTGTATACTACAATCTATGTGTGTATTGTAGTACATATCTTCTGTAGCTCAAATAGTATATAATATAGATATATGTACCTACAGTCTGATATCGCTTTTGATGTCGAGCGATGTTATTAACAACCCGCATAAATACTGCGGTTTGTCGTTCGTATGATATGATTGTCATACATCTATAACTACGAGTATGTTTAGTTGACTATTGTCTCCTATTAGTTCATAAGCAATATGTATATTATTTAACAGTATTCTTGAAGACTGATTTGCATTCAAAGAAACTTTTATAAATATCTCTACATTTTAACTTCAACTAAAAGTATCCAGTATTTTTATACAAATTCTGTATTTTCCACATCAGTTTGAATTATTAAATAAGAACACCTATATGATTTTATTCCAACTGACAACAGACTAATATTTTTTGCGAGTGTACATATGTGAGCATTCAATTGTGTTTTCCTGTAGCCTTAACAGCTTGAATGATTTGAAAATGTGACGTATCCTTCGATTCTAGTTCACGAAATACCATAGAATCTCAATATCCTAATCGGGCTGTAATTAACTGATTAAAAAAAAATATTTGTTTTGTTGTAGAATTTAAAGAACCAAATAATGACGACGAATTTGTGGGTGGAGCAGTCGTGGTACGACTACAAGCTGCGCTGGGAGCCGCGCGAGTACGGCGGCGTGCACATGCTACACGTGCCTTCAGACCACATCTGGCGGCCCGACATCGTGCTCTACAATAAGTGAGATATAACTAATCTCATTTTAAATTATGATTAATACCCTTTAAAATAATTGCCTTTCTAGTAACAATGTCTAGTAATATCAACAAATCTAGCTATAACAAAGTTCGAAAGATACAAATGAATGAATACCTTTTACAAGGTTAGTTGGGAAGGTAGTACCTACACGAAGTACTTTAGAAGATATAATATAGTGTAGGCTATTATCTATTTTTAGCAGAAGATAGAAGGGATGAACATATACTCGTAATTGTGTTAAAGTGTTTTAATTTTTTTTAAACAATTTGTTTTTAAATGTTTTTTTTTGTGTGACTCCTAATATTTTATTATTGACAGCATTGCTACTAGACGGGCATTAAAATTGGTTTTACATAATAAGTAATAATTAAAATTTCCAATATAAATAATTTTGTCTAATTAAACACAACTCAAACAGCACGTAACACTGTTTTAAATCACCATAACTCTAAACATTACATTTAAACTTTTATAATTAACACAATTATTAAATAGCACTATTAACTATTGATTAAAATAATAGTAAAACACACTATTAATAATTATATCTAGATATGATGCAGACTTCTTATGAAAAGGTTGGTAAGAAAATTAACTATTGCACTTTACATCAGCGTGAAATTCACTATTAAAATTAAGATTGTTAATAATGAAGATTATTATTATGTTTTATTTCAGAACAGAAAGCAAATCGTTGCACATATTTGCATATTTATAATATCTAAACTATATTATCTACCTATTAAACTTTGTGTAAATACAAAATTCATTTACAATTTAAATTGGTAAGGCGTGTTTTAACATTTTGCAAATTCAATAAAAGAAAAAAAAAAGTTATGTTGTAAAATTGTATTTCTCACAATAGAAGTATTGCAAATACGTTAAAATATGTTTTAAAACATTAAGCTCCCTTGGGGTATAAATGCAGATAGAGCTAAGATTCACACAATAGCTGCTTTCAGGCCCATACTGTCCATTGTTCCCGCAAAGCCGCTGTATCCGGTGAAAACTGAATCGCGAATTTCCGATTATCTTTGGCTTATAGCGAAATATTTTTGCTATCGCACACGGGAAAGGTTTGAGTACAAAATTGTAAGGATTTTGATATCAGTATTTAATTTATAGATATAATGCTTTTCTGTTATATCTTTGATTGGGAAAATAGTTTGTTAACAGATGTAAATGTTAAACCTTTTTTCCACTAACAATAATTGACAACGAGGTGTATGTGTCTTCTATGAAAATATTAAATTATTCGTAGATAGAAGAGAGACGTTAATTCAACTATATATTTATTTATTAAATAGTATTGTCTATACCAATAGATTACAATTATTAAATTCAAAGCGCTTTAAGCGTTTTCACCCGCAACTACGACATAAATGGGTAAATTGACTAGTAAACAGGGCGCTAGGGAGCGGAACTCAATAATTTTGTGCACTGGTTTCATGTTAGAGAAAATTATGCAAAATAAGATTTTGTGTTGAACATTTGTTACCTCGGTATAATTAAATCTGGAATTAAAAAGAAAAAAAATACATCACATTTTTCAGCAATTGTTTTTTTTATTACCAATCCACGTAAACAAAGGTGTATTAATTTTGTACTTGAAAAGTATAGTACAGAAATTAAAGATCATTTTCGAAACAACCATAATTATAATGCGGTTTGTGCGAAATCAAAATTGAATTGAAGGTGGCACGTCTCGGCGGTGTAGTTCACAAATTCTGCGATCCTCATAAAAGCGGGAAGCGCTTAAAACTTGGGCGCGATAACATTCGTAATAACAAAGTTAGCGGCAGGATGTCGCTCTTTAATATAAGACGCCCGGAATTTGCTTAAATATAATTAGATAACCGACCCTTTGTACAAAGATACGAACATTTCTACCATTTCTACTCGCTGTATAGAATAGGTCATATAGAAATTATGAGCATATTTAAAACACAAACTGACACACTCAGAAAATTCGTAAATTGGTTGCTAAGAGAGACTAGATCTTAGATTTGAAATCTACACTAAAGAAAACTATTTAATATCTCCGAGTACGGTAGAATAAATAACCTTCATTTTAAAAAAAAATAAGAATTTTAAGAGCTTGTCTGAAAATAATAAATTGGCTTGTATTGTCCCTTGCTGACCGCAGCTTAATTGAAGGCATTAAAAACCTACGGAAACATTTACACCTTTTTTATTACTGTCCTTTCCTCTTCCGTCCTAATTATTCTGATCGTTTTCCTCTTTAAGTCTGTTATTAAAATTTTAATTACGGCACGAACTACTCGTATCTTTTAAAACATCTTCTCCGTTTTATTTCTTTTCTCTCCAAATGAAGATCATTCAATTACTGATAAGTTTATAAAGAAGTTAATTTTAATAAAATTAAATAAGCGACTCTACCAAAATCATTAAACCTATCTGGCACTCCGTGGAAAATACAAATCGAATAACACCTAATTCGTCAGCATCTAGTATAAGTTCACAATGAAATTGAATTGAAACGCACAAACCCACATACACAAAACCATACATACCATCCAAAATCATCACTTTCATGTCAGTTGGATACTTAAATTTTGTATTGTAATGCAGTGATATGAAAAATGTAATTATAACTCCATGATTTCCTTTGATATTGGGGTCCAGTTGTCGTTGAGTTATAAGACGACATTCATTTCGTCCTGTCCGCAGACTCTGTCGCCTTCAGACGGACTTTGATAAACGATTCGGTCAGCTCTCGTTATTCATTTGCGACGTCTCCGCAACCTGTGCCTACCGCCCTAATGTCCGCGTCTTCCTTTTACTCAATCCCCTTTTTTGTTTACCTACTTTTGATTAAAGAAAAGGTCTGAACTTGTATACTGATAAAAGATTTGAAAATTCTCAGGGTATTGTAGGTGCTTTTGAACTTTATTTTACATTTATCTCATATTTTTTGTAACGTTTAAAATTAACCACGCACAAACAGTTAGAAAATTAAAAATTTAACAATAGACAAATTCCTAAACACTTAATAGACTCCATAAATTGTTTCAATCAATTACAAATAAGCAGATAAAAAAATTGTTATCATACAATATAAGCACTATATTTGAATTTAAACATATTTTATTTGACGCAACGTTATGTTTTAAGTCTGTTTGAATATTAGTTCGCACTAATATCAGCACGTATGTGGATTTTGAATGAATAATTTAATACGAAATATTAATAACCAACTGATTACACAAGGCACACACATCATGTCAGTAAGTATATGCACAACAGCAACAGAAACACTCACAAATATCTCGTAGGCACTCAGCAGCCCGGCAAATGACAACGTCACAACCGACAGCGCATCAACACATACGAGATAGTACACACGCCACAAGAGGGGTCCTCTTAGAGGCCCGTGCCGCTTGTAAAAATGCATTACCATTGCAGTGCCGACGGCAACTTCGAGGTAACGTTGGCGACCAAGGCGACCATCTACCACCAGGGATTAGTCGAATGGAAACCGCCCGCAATTTACAAGTCCTCCTGCGAAATTGACGTGGAATATTTTCCGTTCGACGAGCAAACGTGCGTCCTTAAGTTCGGTAGCTGGACGTACGACGGATTCAAGGTAAATGCGCGCGTCGCCCTGCCCCGGCTGACCGCTTTGTTTGTCCGCAGCGCCGACGGCAACTACGAGGTGACGCTGATGACCAAGGCAACGGTCTACTACAACGGCATGGTGGTGTGGCAGCCGCCCGCCGTCTATAAGTCCTCCTGCTCGATCGACGTCGAGTTCTTTCCTTACGACGTGCAAACCTGTGTGCTTAAGTTAGGCAGCTGGACATATGACGGCTTCAAGGTGACGCCCCGCTGTACGCCGCTTGGCGCCGCGCGTGCGGGTCGTAGCATAGGGCCCGCCGCCCCGCCCGATGTCCGTGCAGTAGCTTGTCCGCTCGAACGTAACTCGTCGTGTATTATCTTACTTTGTCCATGTGGTATGTTACTGGCTCTCTGCGAGCGCGCGGCGGCTGCAGCCGGGCGCAGAGCGCGCGCCCTAATTCCCCGGCCGCACGCTCTCCGCTCGCTCTCCCCGCAGCGCCTTAGCTATGTCATGTTGCAACTTTATTATATCTATTGTGATGATGATGTTCTTGTAATATGTGGAGTAGCAGTAAATCAACGCGCGTGTCCACAAATGCTCCAGACAGAGACTCGGTCGGTTCCACTTAGTTCGATCGGCCTTCCTCGCTCGACACGGAAAGGTATAAAATTTTAAAGCCAGGTGATATGGGATGCAACATCACTCGATTTTATCCCTCCCTATATGTCCCGCTCCGGCTGAGCCGCGCCGCGCTGACTGCTGACTTTTATTAGCTTCTGGAAAACCATATTGAATCTAAGATTTACATCTTTACTGGGTAAATATATTTTTGTATAATTCTTACTATTTTAGTATTGAATGAGCGCTGCTCGGTGCGGCGCCGACAACCACACCTCTCCCAGCTGGCTCCGCTCGCGTCACACACACACACACCACACACACGCCCCCTCCCATGCTTGCTGCATGCTCCTCTCCTCTATGCACTCTACTCACAGCACGTGTCCGGCTTGTCTTATCCGATTGCATTCCCGATCACGTCGCTAACCTCGGCCGCTGCATCGGCTCACACAGCCTCACAAGACGCCCACTAGATAACTGGAGTACACCGCGTCACAGAATTATACTTGGACACACTTCCGAACATAAGTTGGTATCATCGTTCATATTTTATACCTTTCCCTATTAGCGACTCTTACGTGGCTGTAAGAATTCGGTGTCACTGACCATTGCATGATATTAACATTACAATGATAGTCAAGATACAGTCCAACTCAAATTCAAACATGGAGTCCTTAGTGCACACAGACCGAATTAGATGTTGAAAGTAGTGACCGTTTCGTCGACGGAATTTAAAGATTCAATCGATGAAACCCTTTAAAATTGCATGCAACCGCTACACTTTAGAAAGTCAACGCAGATGCCAAAACTGTACACATTAACTGCTAAATTGGAAAAATATAAATACTCATAAAAAATGTAATGCATTTGGCATGACGCGCATGGCTGATGTGCGGCACACACACAGCGCGGCGGAGCCGGTATTCCGATCTCCTCTGTTACTTGTTTGTGACAAATCGCAGGGAACAGACGACCACGTCATTTGTTACCAGACAGCAATTAAAACCTCCTTGCGATTGCGTCAGAGTCCGATAAGAAGACCGACTCCTCGATTCACGATCACCAGAATATCCGGACTTTCATTCATAGGTGTGTTAAAAAAGTTTACGCGTTGTCATTACTTCGCATGAATTGACATTATTGTTGTTGTCTTCTTTGGTAATAAATGTTTTAAAAGAGTGGCCTTAAAAGTTTTTTAATATTAATTGTTTTAGATCGTTTTGTCGACACAGGTACCTTCTTGGCACACTCTGTGGTATGGTTTAGTCGTTATCGTCTTCTAAGGACGTCATTTAACTGCTGTTAAGATTTAACGGCGCTCGAGTTTGATTTAGTGTTTTAGACCAGATGGTGTTTTTGATGTGTGGCATTCTAGCATAGGTTCACATTGTGTGGCAGGGTGCATGTCTCGAGTTAAACTAATGATTTTTTTTCAAAATAAAACGAGGTGTTTTAAAAATAAATCAAACTGATATTAATGAATAAATCTATTATTTGCATTTGAACAAAAATATTTGGACGGTTTGTTTGATTAATAAAGGCTAAAGTTTAATTACATATTTTTGTTCTATGCAAATATGTAGATAAATAAATTGCATTGTTATTCGCCTGTCTACTAAAGCAAACAGTTAAAAGCATTGCCAAATAAAGTGTGTGTTTTATGTGTTTTTCGTGATTGTCGATGTTTTATATTTAATAATATACCTTACTTTTAAGATATCTTTTTATAATTCCTTTACTTAACCAATTTGCATTACGAAATTTATCTTCAAAGAAAATTAAAATAAGAATTAATATTATTGTTCACTTTCCAAGAAAACTGCTGCATTTTCTTGACAAAAGATTACCTATTTTTTTTTAAAATGAATACTCATATTTGTCTTCCTTGATATACTTAAAAAAAAGTAATTTATTGTTGCAATTATTAATGTCCTTATATTTGACTAACAACATAAAGTACTGAATAATGTTTGTGGAGTACGTGTGTACAGGTGGACCTGCGACATATGGACGAACAAGCTGGCAGCAACGTGGTGTCCGTCGGAGTCGATCTCTCTGAATTCTATATGTCAGTTGAATGGGACATACTCGAAGTACCCGCAGTCAGGTTAGTTTATGTAAAATTAAACCTAACGATTGTAATTTTTTGCAAGGATAATTAAACTAGATGTAAGTACCCTGTAAACATGCTCCGTGTGTTGCTTGTTCATAGTTCATTAAGCTGTCTACAAACTATGTTTATAGAAGAGATTTCTTTCGTCACGACTTATTTTTAGTAATTCTGGCTTAAAGGTTGGCCAAAACATAGAGCAACATTTGTAGAAAAAAAATATCATAATTTACCGGCGAAAATATCCCGCTAATAAAAAAGAAAACATTTAAAAAATTTAATAATAGTGCGTAGGTTAAATTGTCTTATACTGACTTTCCAACGTTAAGTGTGTAGGAAGCCTATATTTTAAAATTAATTTGATGTGTTTATAAACCACAGCGTGGGACTTTAATGATATAACCAAAATATAAATGAGTAAACAGTAATCTTGTAAACTCATTTAAACATTATTTAAACAATGCTTAAGTTAGTATGTTTTTAAATGGCTTTTTTTTAAATTACCTACTTTTTAATGGGTAATATGGACTTTTCATACGAAAGTGACTTTAATATAACGAAAGGTCAAACTAAATACGATGTTTACTTGTTTAGTAGTCGTAAAAGTGGTCTTTAACACTTTCATAAACATATATTCATCTCTTTCATTATCTTTGGAAGAAATAGAGATGGCTAGATATTTTTCTACAATATGTAAGTATTGTTTTATCTGTGGTGATACCCACGTTCATCGTTTAAATTATGTTTAGAGGTTAAAATAAACTAGAGATATTGCAGCTAGAATTGGCTAGAATATGCTCTAGATTTTTCTGAATATGATTATTCTATCGTATTTCAAGACAATTTGTCATTTTTAATAAAAATAAATACTTGGCTCTATAGCTAGTTTTATTTTTTTCTTCGTGTTACAATTTAAAAATATACGGTCATAGATGACATTGGATCTGTCAAATTAAAAAAATGAATAATCCAGCCTTTATTATGCTAATGCATTATATGTTCCCCGCTTTAAATTGGAGCTCAAAAGATGTCCGTCTGTTCTTTTGTATGTCCATCGACGTACGTGAATAGACATAAATTGAACTAATAAACAGAAAGGTGTATTTTATTACATTATTTTTGTTTTTAGAAACTTAGTTTAACTAGTATTTTTATACTTAAAACTAAAATCAAAATAAAAAAAAATTGTTAGCAATTTACAATGACTTAAAAAATTATTAAATACATTCCTAAGTACTAATATAGTTTTATTTTCATTCTGGTAACAATACCAATTATATGTACAAAGTTTTCTTTAACATAAAAATATTTATTTTTCCTTTCATTGTCTTCTCTATTATGGTTTACTTGGATCCAATCCGACGAATTCAATAACAAATGATAATCTATAGAAAGCTTCCCGCCTTTTTAATGCATTTCTAAAGGTAGATAATGTCAATACAATGAATTGAATGTGTCAATAAAAGCGCGCCAGAACCGGATTTGATACAGATAAAATATCCTTACTATTGATAACTTTTTAATTGATGCTGGCCGGATAGAACAGGAAAAGAATAAACGTGGACAACAAAAAAATGTTAATGGAAACATTTCGATATTTTTCGTGCTCTAATTTCTATATTACTCCATTACAACATGAAAAACAGTTTTAAATAACGCATAATATTATTTGCGTTTGTCTGATTATATTGGGTTTTTAAATAAACATAAACTTACCATTATCTTGTATATAACACGGCAATAGCACAGATTCATTTTCGTAAATTTTAAAAACGACAGGAATACTCTTGAAAACTTTCTCACAAACTCCAAAATTTATAAATAAACCTATAACTAACAATAAATCTATCGACATTCTAAGCGACATTATAATTTATATTAATTACATTTGTAATTTTAAACACACAAATAAAAAAAAAACTTTCAATAAAACCGCAAAAGGATGAAGCCTTTGCCTATTTTTATTTTTTTCTTTTTAAATTATTATAGCCAGTAATCTATACTATTATTTTTAAAACGTAAAATGAACAATCTGCACTTTGCTTGCAGTGCGTATGATTCCACAAACAGAATATGACTGGACTGCCCAAGCGCATGTCGCCTCGATTACAATAAAGTTAGATACACAATGAGCAGATATCCTTCGCAACTGAAGTATTATCATATATTTTATTATTTTTATTATTTTGAGTATGGTTTCTTCAAAATTTTCCTCATAAATTGGCATACCATTATCATCCATTCTTTTAAACTGATCTATGATTGCTTTAATCTCATTTTTCTCTTTTCTGCTCATTGGCCATCTGTTTGAATTTGAAGTTTTCCATTTTTGAACTGCTTGGTACATAATAACAATCCAAGGTATGTGACCATGATCTTTTAAATCCAATGATTCTATTTCAAAACTATTCAAATAGTCAAATAATGTTTGGAATGGGACGTCTAAGCGTAAATCATGTTGTTCATTATCAGGATGGCTTTCTACAATAGCATGTTCTTTTAATTGAATCCTGAATGAACCTAAGAAGCCAACAGATCTACATAATATGAAAGGAACATTTATCTCCCACAAATGGTTTGAAATATTTTGTATAGTTTTCTCACTTAAAGATGTAGCAATCACCACACTGAATTTTTTAAAAAAGTCTGGATTCTCTAGTAATATTTGATCCGTAGGTTCCTGAACAGCATACCCTTGTACAGCCGGATTTAGCTCTATTATCAATCGCAGCGCTTCTGATCCCCTATTCAAATTCTTACTTGAACATTCTAAGAAAAAGTTACTTCCAATGTCTTCATCGCTTACGATATTGTCGTCTACAATAGTAACAGCGCCTACGCCTGGTAAAACTATAGATTTTAAAATTTCGGTTCCTAAAGCTGTTGCATTTATTAAACAGATATGTCCATTTTCTAGTGCAGATTGACCATGATCACCCCACAACCGTAATTGCCGGTCATACTGTTTGTTCTTTTCACTCTGTTCTGGCGACTTTGGAGACGGAGAAGCCATTTTTACTTATTAGAAGTTTGTAACGGTAACAATGTCTTTAAATTGTGTTTAGTATTTCGTATTTAATATTTACAATCCGAATTATAACTTACAAAACCTAGCTGTCCTTCTTGAAATTTGACTTGACTTTGACAATTTGATTTTGATTAATCGATTTTTTTAATTGGATCCTACCGGTTCCTACCATTTTGAACTTGTGTTGTGTGATTTGGTTTGCCATCACTTTACCTCAGTTTGGTCAGTTATCTGTACTTTTAACATACTCTGTGACTTAAAAACTACAAATTGTCTATGGTTCTGGTGTTATATGACATAATTAATTTACGCTCACAAAAATAAATGAAGCTTATCAAAACCATTATAAAATGAAATGTTATTTAAATTATCATTGACCTAATGTGCATGGAAATGAATTTACAGACATTGTTTCAGGATTTTAATCCCAGGTAAGATAATAAATTACAAAATAAAGCTTGCTCTTAAATTGCAATACTGACAAATATTGTTTGTTTTCACAGCAAATTCGTGGTGCACACTTGTTTGCTAATATTTACTGCGTTATTGGCTTTGAAATTGGACAAAACTATTACATGGTCGTACTGGGCTGTATTTACCCCGATATGGATATGGAAATTTTTAGTTATTCTTGGTGCCACAGTTGGCACATATGTTTGGTGGCAGTACCCACACTTCAGGTTTGTATAAAATAGTATTTATATTACCAATTACTGTTTGTTGCTTTTATATAATAATTTTTATTAAAAATATCTGAGTCTTTTTCATAAAAATGTATCGAAAACCTAATAGAATAAGACAATATGCTACTAAAAATGTGTATTACTGTTGGTGATGCCAAGTACATACTTTAATGTATATTTTATGTATTTTCAGATTAGAAGGTGAAGCTTACATTCACTATAAAGCTATGTTAATAAGTCTTGCTATACATTTAATCTTGTTGATGTTTGAACTCCTTGTATGTGACCAGTTGAGCACAAGCAGACATTTATGGATACTTGTTTTTATTCCTTTAATATTCATCAGCATTGTATCCATTGCTATTTGTATATGGTCTGTGAAACATGATCGTAGCTATGAGGTATGTATTTAATTTTAATTATTTTAATGACTATCTATTTAGTATTTTATCACAGTAATCTACAAAAGATATTACATGACCTACTTAATTAATTAGTTCTTTTTTATTTCCAAAACTATCAAATAAAGTAAAAGTTAATAAATGAATATTAATAATTGATTTGTACTACAAGAGACATGGTATTTTTTTCTTTGGTTAACAACATTATCTTATAAAAGTTAAATAATCAGGAAATGGGAATAATCATTTGTATAATTTTTTAGCTTGAATTATTTTGTGCTGTAAATATTCTACAGTTTATATTCTTGGCATTGAAGCTGGATACATTTATACATTGGTCATGGGAGGTTGTGTTTGTGCCGTTATGGATACTGATGTGCCTAAGCCTTGTAGGTGAGTGTATGTATGCTTTTTATATGATTTTCTAATCACTTATATATAAAACTAATCCATTATCATCATCATACACTCAAATAGTGATCTCCTTATTTTTTTTAAATTTATTTTGCCTTTTCATTTCATCAAACAGCCACAAATCGCCTAATGCAGGTCATAGGCCTCAATGACCTCCAAATATTACCACATTGATGATCCTATGCCACCATCATATTCCAGTTAACCAGAGTCTCTGTACAATTTGCAAAAAAACCCACCCTGATCTGTCCATAGCCTATCATTTTCTGTCACCTTGTCATAATTATTTGATATGTGGCAGTTGGTATTGATTTTAAGGCTCATTTTTAAATAGATGCAAAGGAAGCCACATTATGTAAGACTTTAGATATCTTTTTTCAAAACAAATTATTATGTATTCAACTGTTATTGAGAGAATCAGAGAAATATATTAAGTACAGTCAGCTGTATGAATCTGAATACATTTATAATACTTTAGAAGCCTTTTTAGTAGTGTGGTTTAAAAAATATATTTAAATTTATGCGACAATAAGGCATTCCCATGTTTAGATGCAAATAGAGATATATGTGTATACATATTATTGTAACTGAAGGCATATACAAGTCTTTGTAGATTTGTAAGTGTTTACATTTTTATGTAGCTGACTGTACAAATGTTTCAACAGTTTTCACTGTGTTTAAGCTGAAACTATTTTACATATTTAATTTGTGCTATAATATTAGATGTATTCTTATTAACAATGTATTATATAATTTTAGGGGTTTTGTATAGTATAATTTTCGCTGGGATATTGTTACGTACGCCGGAGGTCAATGTACAGCAACGACGGACTAGCTTCAACACTGCACTGGCCTACACATTTACTGTCATACCAATATTGGTATTCCAGGTATGTTATATATGAATTTATTAGGCAATTTAATTATTTCAATGTAAGTAATTTGATAATCACACTAGAATGAAGATTTAAATGTCAAGGACATATTATTTCGGTTATTTTGTTACATGAGAGAGATAAAAGATAGGTATATAGGTGAGAAAGAAAGAGACCTATTTTATTTAAATTGAATAACAAGTTTTATCTTAATTTTTATACTTGATCTGTAATAAAAAGTTCTATAAGGTATAAGAAAAAATAAATTGGACAGCTTAAAATAGATTGGTATCAATTTATCAGAATATTTCTACAACCTTATAAGGATTATTAATGAAATAAATTCTTTGTACTAGTTTGTAACTGCTATTATGGCATGTACATACTTGTAACTGAGGCAATAACTAATTAAAACAAGGCTGTGTTAATGAAGTAATTTAGATCCTAACATAACCGGTTTTAATAATTATTTATAGATATATGAGTGAATATACATGTTAGTCTATGTACGTCATATCATATGCATTATATAGGATTTATATTTATGTTAAATCTCTTTTTTATTATAACTCTTTGGTGATTCTGCCAAAGCAAGATATTTTTCAAAATGAACTTATCATGTAATAGAAAAAAATAAAAATAAATTGCTATGCTCGTATTTTGTTTGACCAGAATCTGACTGAATTTAATTGATCTTAAAGTACCACATAGATATTAGTATTCGATACAAATAAAATTTAAGCTTTGCTAAATTGATTTAAAATATTTTAATTGTACTACTTCAGTAATGTTTTTTTTCTGTAGGTGCTTTTAACGAATAAATTGGATAATCGTGATGAACTATCATCATTTTCTTACATTGTGGTTGTAAGCCCACTGTTTATAAGCTACGCTACACTGATTGTTATGTCCTTTAGTTCTAAAGGAGGTAACAAATGTAAGTAGAATTGATTAAATACTTAAAAATAATAGTTTTTACTTTTGAGACAATATTTTTGATCATATAAACAGTTAAAAAAATTGAGTGAAAATAAATTAAACAGATTTTTTAAAAATTTCAGTTTGACTGTTTTTTTTTTTGTTTTTTTGTCTGCTAATAGAAATATTAATTTTTAACACGATAAATGAATTCTCAAACTTTGGCGTATTTTCTTTCCAGGGTGGTTTGGTATAAGGAAAGATTTCTGTCAGTTTCTACTGTCAGTGTTTCCGTTATTACAGGAGTATGCGAATATCGCGTACAATAATAACGTGAACCGCTCTAGTATGCGAAGCGAGGTCACACAGGAACCTTACAGGGATGAGGAGATAAATAAAAAAGTAAAAGATAAAAAATCACAAAAAAATCAAAAGAAAAACGAAGCAATGAAGCCAGTGGTGCCTGTGACCAGTATAGACATGCCGGATTGACGTAAGTTGATTTTTTTATCAACTTTAATGTGAAAAAAGGCCCTTACAAATTGTGTCCTATTCTAGCATTTTCTCTTTGACTTGTCGATAAGAGTTAATGATTAACATAAGGAACAAAGACAGATCAGTTGTCTTGTAAAATGAAAGGGGTTGCCCAAGTCCTAATTGGGAGGAATTAAATTAAAAAATCGCACATTTTCTATTTTTTTAATTAGATAATGGTAGTGTAATGCTGGTTACAAAAAAATATGTAAATTCACTTTGAAATTTGTTTTTAATGAAATGAGGGAACTTAAGCTATCAAAGATTTGACTATTATGTTTTTTTTTTACTTATCTCAATACAAATAAATGTATTGTTTAACATTTATCATTTGACGATAGTTTTTCTTTATCATAGGCATATTATTAACTACATGTTTTCTTTATATTTAGATTTTCTTTTTTTTTAAAAAAGACTATTGCCTTGTTTTTTTTATATTCTTTGTAATAGTAAATTTGACTTAGAAATGTAAGGGCCTTTGTCTTTGAAAATGAAATATCGTGTGTTCACTTGTTATACATTATTAAATAGCTTCTAAGTGTAACGAAGCAATACAAGTTGTTAAGTTTGAGTAGCACTAAGCCAGAATCCACTTTTAGTTAAAATGGGATGTTGTTAGATGTTAATGGAAAGTTAACTATTTTTTAACATTTAACAGGAAATCAATTTTTGTTGTTTTTACCAATATTTGTATGTATAAATATATTTTTTCATCATTGAATAACAAATAGGCTTGTTAACTAGACTAAGATAGGTTTTAGTATATACAGTTTCTTTAACCACTAGACTATATCTGTTTATTATTTTTTTTCTATTTGTACATGGTTACAGAAAAAATGGTAATACAAAAAGTTGTATATTAAAAATTATGTTTTGTGAAACTCAATTTATAAGTAGAGAAAATTACAAATGGTGTTAAAAACTACTCACGAGTGCCGACCATGTTAGCTGCATAATAAAAGTTATTTGTATATATTGTAGAAAAAATATATATCATGATTTTGAGAGTAAAATGAAATATTGAATTTTTATATAGCTTTAAATGCAATTTTTTATAAAAAAAAAATCAATACCATGAGAAAAATTATCGTTTAATATGCAATTAAGGTCTCGCTACATATCACACGAGATATATTTTTTTTATATATATATATGGCATACAAAATTAATAATTTCAACACTTCTGAAACAATTGACTTAAAACACACCATTTAAATGTTCTTAGAAATGGCTTATAATCTATTATTACTTTACAAAATTCGAAGTTAATATTTTTTATTTATTATGTACATTTCTTGTCTCTCTTTAATTCAAACATCTCTTTAGTAAATCATTCATTTGGTGCTTTTTTATATGGATTAACTAAAAAAATCTATCTTATGTTTATCTAACATACCCCTTTAATGTTTAAGCTAAATAAAACATTACCCTAATAAAATATTTTCCTATATAAAGCTTCAGTACTTGTTTCGAGGAAAAATGTAGGCATACGACAATAATTGACAATGTCATAGTAATTGTAGATTACGATTTTTTTTTAAGTATTATAGTTTAAAATTACATGGTTTGGTCTTATGAAATTATGCTTTTAATAATTGTAAGTAATAAAAAAATGAGTGATACACATTGGAGTTTAGATATGCACAATGCAATAAAATAATAAGTGACTTCAATACGATTAAAAAAATATAGGAAAATAAAAAAAATATGCGTACTTTTTTATTATTTTAAAATTTTCTTTCTTATATAATTACTTTATGTATTGTATATGTTTATATAAGTGAAGTTAATTTACATTAAAAAGAATGTTAGGTAATAAATTGTTTACTGTGATATTTTCTTCCTAAACATTGCTTCGCAATATTCATTGAACAAGTAGTGAAATATTTTGTTAATTTAGTATGGGATAATTTTAATCTAATTGTTTCGCGAAATAAAGTTTTGTGAATATATATTTTTTTAATCCTCACCCTTATTTTCCTTTTAATATTGTATGATAGAAAACAGATAAATTGATTTATGTTTTCTTTAAAAGTAATTTTTTCTGTGTTACTTTCACAAGAGAGAATTATTTTACTTTCCAAAATATCGTGACATGTCGAAATAAAGTAGAACGCTGCAAAAAATGTTTTCACATTTCGTTCTCATTACGTAGAGGCACGAATGAATCACGTTATTATAATGCAGAAAGATAGATGTATTCTACGAATCGGTAATTTATCAAAAAAAATTAATAATTTAAAAAAAAAATATATAATTTTTTTTAATAAAAAACCCAGGAGATTTTTAATCTCTACAAAAACATTTGGAAAATGACAATTTACAGTGAATCGATAACGACACAGTTTGATCTTTTAGAATCGAGAAACTAACTTTGAAAGTATTGGTTTATGTCTTTAAAGATTTTTTTAAATTTTACATTTTTTCTTATATTCAGGCAGTAAATTTGATGCAATTAGTGTCTCATATATTACTTTTTTAAACTAATTATACGAATAAATCAACCGAATAACGCAGTTCAAGGTGCTTGTTACGTGAATAACGTCGTTCGCCTTGATCTCACCTTAACCCAATTCGTTTTCGAACTTCACTTAACATCTCTATGCTTAAAGTATTTATCGATTTGCTTCCATAACGATACCAAAACATACTTTGGAATGAGTTTTCAAATGTCCTAAAATCAAAAGGTATATTTTTAAACAGTAAAAACTAAAAATGCATATTGCGACCTTATGAAAACAAGCACTAGCTGTCGGATAAAAAAAATAATTTTCAAAATCAGTCTACCAGGGCCAGAGTTATGCCGTAACACATAAAACATACAGACGAATTGAGTACCTCTTTCTTTTGGGAAGTCGGTAAAAAAAGAATATATTCGAAGAGCTATTCAATAGAACGTAATGTTTTTAAGTCATATATCGTGTTTATGGTTTTACTAATTCATTCTAATGTATTCGTAAAATATAAAAGTTACAATCAACTTTTCTATTAGTCTCTTATAAGGTCGAGGACAAATAGTAATAAAAAGTTTAACGATAGGTATTCTGTACAAGGGCTTAGATGCGAACTTTGCCTTTAACAGCTGGTACCGATGTCTCCACATCGATTTCAACCCTCACAATGCTATGCAGTCTAGTTACAAACATGCTTCCAAACGGCACACAACATACAATGTTTATAGCTAAATATTAATTTAAATATAACGTTAACTACTGAAATTTTAACTTTGCAATCATGAATTTTAGACAAATATAGCATCATAGTTCTTGCAAAACAGTATATCAATCGAACAAAGGTAAAACATAAATTTTTCGGTCTCTTAAGTGTGGTTTATTAAATATTTAAATACAGAATAAAATAAATTTAATGTGTTACAAATAAACAATCTCTAGTTGTAATATGATATCAACGAAAGTGAACAGTAATAAATGGCTAACCGAGGAAACTTCGGAGGAAGAAGAACTATTCAAACATTCTCGAGAGATGGAGGCTGTTTGTTTCGCGATAACCAAAGTGATATCTGAGTGTGATAATAAATGGAGATCAACCCCTGGGGGTAATATACCGCATACATTAAATCGTAGCTATATTATGGAATTAGTCAATTTACAGGTAAATTATTTCATTATAAAACAGATTACAAAACTATCATTTATTTTACGTTCCTCGTAATCTTAGGTATTTTTTTTAATAAACTTTAATGTATTAATTTTTAAGGTGCTAGAACAAATAATTGAATATCTAACGAAATTAGTAAAATCGTTCTATAAATTAAATCCAAAGTTAGCGAGATTAAAAAAGGACAATGTTCTTTTGATAAGCAAACACGATCATGTATTCGATAGACTGTGTGGATGTCGGTTTACATTGTTACAATCAATTTATAGTCTTATTGCAACGATATTAAATACCTGCCTCCATAGAGAAGACTCACGAAAACTACTTGAATCATGTTTGCGGTAAGAACTAATTTATATAATTTAATTGAATAACACATTCACTGCCACTGGCATTTGATTTTATACAAAAAATTGCATTTGCATTGGACTTATTAAATGTTTTTTTTCTCTTCATTTTTATAGGGACTTTGGTTCCTTAGTCAGTGCCACAATACCTTATACAAAATACATGAACAGTATAAATACAAAAAAAAACAAAAATAATGAAAAACCATAAAGAGTATAAGGCCTTTAACACCATGTTGCGAACTTAATTGTTTTAATACGTCCAATGCCACTATGATTATTTTCCATACTAGATAAATTATTCAATACATGTCTATAACTTTCAGCTTAGTTGAAATCTACAATAATTTGATGGGTTTAAGTTATAAAATGTTTACAACTAAGTTCAATTCGTGCAGTAACACGTACCCTCAGGCAGTGAGCGCTACTAAACCAATAACATTAACTAAAATTGTTCAGGTATGAGCTTGGGTCATTTTTCCTCTCATTCGTATTACGTATAACTCACGTTGAATATGCCAACAAATTAAAAATAACTTTCAGCATCACTTACAGAAAATATTATGTTTTTACAGTTCTTATCAAAAAGTCGTGCAGAAGTGAATTGTCATCGTTTAATAAACTGTTTAGTTAAATTGAAGGAACAGATGGGTTTAGTGGGTATGCCCCATTATGGGGAAAATCCCACATAACTACCACGCTCCCCGGGCGCGGAGTATGCATAAAGCATTCACCTCTGAAAAAAAAGGTGCAGATGGCCCTAGCCGTAGGAGGACTGGCCGGTGATCCGAGTGAAGCTCCTGAATCACCTTGACATCGCATAAGTTGAGGTTAATATTTTTACGATTGCAATGTCAAGCGTATCCGGTGTGTGTCCCAGTACGTGGGGATAGTGGGTGGGCTCTATAGGCGCTACGATTTCAAAATCGAGTAAGTCAG
>JAOCNA010000006.1:3598910-3615502 GCA_026546675.1 Papilio helenus
ATGAGTCCTTTTTAAAGTTTATATTAAGTTTATTGCAATACTAAAGAACCACATCGATGGCTGGAATTCTACAACAGGATGAACGTCTCGAATTTAAATGCATGACATGGGGTTGGATGTAAATTGTATGTAATTGTGGTACGATTTATTGCGGTAATTGCTTGTACGGCATGATACTGAATTTATGTAGTGTTAAGTGTTTTCAGTCTAAAAATATGTCTATCCAGGAATTTTTGGATCTATGAAACTATATCCTTTGCAAACTCTTTTTTAAAGTTCGTGTGAAAAACGTCAATGAAAATCTCAATTTTCTTTTGTAACCTTAATTTATTTTTAATTTAATTAAGTCACTATATGCAGATTTTCTTACAAAATAATTAAGTTTGTAGAGTCGTTTAAACATTGTCAAAATATAAAACAAAACAAGAATTTGCTTTCGAATGGCACAGGTCGTTGAACGAAAAGAAAAGCGAAACCGCGTCAAAGCACTAGTACATTAATAAATTCATTACAACGCACGGGCGTGCTCTATCGATTGCGGCCTCTTGCCCGAACGTGCCGGAGACAATCGGCGCGATGGCGCTTCTCTACGCGCCCCCGGCCACCGACGAAACATCCCTCGACTATCTGAAACTACACACAAATATAAACCTTAGCTCAAACGACATAGAGTCTACAATGCATTGTTTTGCTGACTGAACTTAAGACAGTCACGATCCGAGTACCCAAAAAAAATAAATTTTCAAGCCAATGCTACAAAGACAAAGCAACTTAAACCTTACCTCTTACGTGTTTAGGACAAATATTTATCACCTGCTAGTTTGACACTTAATACTTTTTTACGTGAAAACTTCACGCTCTTTGTCTCTGCCTCACTGTCAAGCGTACTTGTGTTTTCCCGCGTTTTTTGTTCTAATTAGTCAGTCCCTAGCCCCTCAACATTACAGACCTTGTGCTCGGTCCAACTTTACCTACCTACGAGGTGCTTCAAAAATTATGTTCAGACAACAATCGACCTTAAAAACATGACAACAGACGCCGCAGAGAGGACGTGAAAATTCTACAAGAAATAAATTGGGGGCTTTTACAGAAACATGACAGTTTTGCAAACTGAAATTACATTCGCTTTAAAATTATTTTGTCATTTCCACCTTTGTCACTGCACAATTATAATGATACAGTTTCATAAATACTTCATGTTGAGTCGAGTCGACTAGAATGATTTAAAATTCTCATTCTGACTTCCCTTTGCTTTGTTTGTATCTATGATATTAACATATAGTATCTTATTCGTTAAGAGCATACGCACACCTGAAACTAAACTATCGCACAACTGTTTAGTCTCGCTTTGATTCCTATGAGCTTATATGGAAGTGCGCACACTACTCGATTTTTAATTATGCAACTAAAATGTTAAATGGGCTGTGAAACAATCGACAATCACAGAACAGTTGTACGATAGTTTAGTCAAAGGTGTGTCCGCTCTTAATATACTACGTAAATCAGTGCCACACATCGAGTCTTACGAACTAATTCATTTGTTTTATATTCACTTACTAACAATCAACTTTAAATGGTAAAAGTATATTCTGTGACACACCGTAGAGCAATGCTACGTCGTAGCTACTCACAGTAATTTTTTAAATTCGAATAAAGTAAACAAACGAGGCACGTAGTATAACAGTTTCACACGTTTAAAATACAAGAATATAGAATGATATATACAAATTGCTAACTGTTCAAACATGTGAAGGCATGCGTCGAGTCACGCTGTCCGTCGTCGCCGTCTCATTACCACCGCGAGTGAGGCTGTCACTCACAGAGCGGTCAGTCGACCACCGGGTGAATAGATTACGTGCAGGGTTCTGTACATTGTTTATACATAGACAACGTTTGGCTCCCCAGTAAAATTCAAGTAAATTCCGCCCAGGGCGGGCCAAAAGGCTTGTGAATTACTCTCAACATCCTCCTCCCAATTTCATGATAAAGAAAGAGGACGCCGTACAATTTTTGCCCAGGCCTTAAGTAGAGCAATAACAGCCACTGAACCAATCCTTACTTCTTAAATATCCCGTAACTTCTCGTGTAAAATGAACTTAAAATAACAGAAGACGAAATAAATTTTATTTGTAATATATTTGAGGAATCCCAAAACTCAGCACCTACATGACTCGTCAAATCAAACCTCTTCAATAAAATGCCTTTTATTTTAATCCATTCTCAGGATATATTATTTTGACAAGCTCGTGTGCGTTGACAGGTGGCCGCCATGATGTGTGTCAAGATGGCCGCACCTCGTTACGTCAAACGTGCCACAGATAAGCAACGAGTCAAAACACACTTGTTAATATTAGTTTAATTAATGCGCACTGGTGAACTCTTCATTTCATAATAGAAAATAACTGATAAAACATTCATATCAAAATGGATTTTTTTGCAGTTAAAACTCTAGTTTACTAGTGAAGGTCTGATGTTCGATAATTCGTGGGCCTAAGTCTTTCTTATTTTCATTATTATACGCACAATGTGTAAGGTAGCCTTAACTCTTGTGATTTGCGAATGTCGATGTGTGTCTTCAAAAGATTTGTCACTTACTAGATGGATCATAAAATCAATGTGTTCTTTTAACAAAATATCAGCAAAACTAGCACTTTCCTTTTAGTGCAATGTAACTCTATTGAAGGTATTACCGTTCAACGCTTTGACCTTTATGCTCGCTGTTGTAATTGTTCCTTTTAAATGTTGCGAGTAAAGAAACAAAACGACTTTTATCCTCTCCAGCGAAATGGCGCGCGATCTGACAGCCGAGCGCTTTGGCGGGCTCGCGCCGATTGTTGCCCACTAATGGTGCATTTGCGAAACAATGGGGAAACACGCGGACTTGAGACACAAAGCGTATTTCCGTTTGATGTGAAACGCTCCTGTTGTTTTGAATTCGTATGTGAGATTGATTTTAAATATGTACATTATTATAAAAATACGAAATGTGGTTTCTAAAATAGGGATATAGATCCATTGATGTTAGATCGACTCCACTGGTAGTTATACCAATAAATACCAAATATTTGCAAGTTTCTGTTGACACATCGCTAACTTCAGAAATAAACTGTCTTTTGTCCTAGGTAGCGTTGATTGAATGATTTTGATTTGACCAGTGAATCATACTGTAATTAATATCTTTTCTACATCTTGATCTCAATACTAACTTTCATTTGCCTATATAACTAAAAAAAAGTTTTTGCCTGCTTCAATACATTTAATTTTATTTCTGAAAGACACACACCACATGTCGACTACTGAAGAATAACGAAAACGAGCTTCCCTAATGAACACATAGATTACAAAATAAATAGAGTGGAAAAAAGAGATGAACTGCATATGTCGAGTGTGTGTTCATTCGGCCTCATTACGAAAATTACATAATGTCACCTTTCGCAGGCGTAACGCGTGCGTACATAATGCTGAGCCCGCGATGTATTCATATAGAAAATTTCACAGCGTTCAATGGCTCGCCACTCGAGTTCAAGGGCCAGGGGAGATTACAAAACAATGGATTTTTCCAAAATACATAATAATGCGCCGCGTCAAATGGCGCTGCTGTGCGCTTAGAGGTCCGCGCACAGCCGTATAACGGTTTTGTTCTTCCAGGATTCAGCAGAACAGCTACAGCAGTTTGCTCCTACATAAAAGGTAATCTAATGGATAGCTCAGCTCGTCTTTAACAAATATGTACTGACAGAAATGTATTTTAAAAAATTGCGTCCTTATTTTAAAAAAAAAACTTTTATCAATCATTTTTCTTAACTTGATTTAATTATTTAAAGAAGATAACGATTTGTGAGTAGTAGCTATACATCTAATACGGAACCCTCGACCAATTTGTTTGAATAATTGCGACACATGGGTGGATTTTCGAGATTTTTTTGGGTCCGTGCTCGAGTGGCGCGCTCGGCCGCTGCGCTGTTGCCGCGCGAATTATTAAAAAGTATAAAATAAAAAAAATATGACGCACTCGAAAGCGCGGCCTGCCGTGAATATAACATGGTGGCTTAGTCGCCGACATGATTATACCGTGTAATTATTGATTCCAATTTGTTCCCTTCGATGTTAAGTTTAAAATAATGTTATGTTTTGTAGCCGCCGGTAACCGCAACAAATGTTTACGTAATCTGTAATATCTCCAAGGATAAAATAATCTTGATTTTTCTCAATATAATTGGTTTTAAAGTTAAGTCATAGTTGGGGAAAATCGCTGTACCTAACTAAATTAAAACGAATTCGAAACATTTCATGCCGATCCGTTGATGAAGTCATAGAAATTAAATTAAATTTCATGGATTAGATTAAAATTCTTTTTAAAGAAAAAATAATTTTAAATACTCTATCTGTTGCGATTTAATATTTTTATATACCACAGTTTAATATTAGAATCATAACATAAAAAAAACTTGTACCATTTTAATAAGTATTCAATTTTAGTTTTTAAAATGTCATGCAGACCAAGCTACACGAACAGTTAAACTAGGGATAAAAGTGGAGAAAGCAAGTAAATAAACATTAGTGTTAAACCAAAAGATCAATTTGCCTTTTTTGAAAACTGTTTCACTTTATTTATATGCATACAAACTTTAAGTTATTCATCAACTATTTCCTTCAGGAGGTTTAGTTATACATATTCTTTATATTAAAAACAAATAGCAATAAAGAAAGATTCTGTACAAACCCAAACAAAAATAGAGAATCAGGAAATGTAGTCAATATTATTACTAAAGTCTAGATTTATGTCATTTCTGGTATCAACATACCACATTTCAGGATGAAGGCGTCTAGGATGGCTCTGTTTCCTCTGAAGCTCCATCATAATTCTATCAGAATATCCCTGTAGACCATCTTCATCCAGACATTCATCACTGTCTGATGATGATGAACTTTTGTCATCCACTAAAAAAAATATTTAAAAATTAAACAAAGGACTTAAAATGTAAATCTGCCTATTAAAAAAAGGAACTATTAAAAACAAAAACGTAATAAAAACGAAAGTGCCATTAATATTTAAATAAGTCAATGGAATTTCTATAACTTAAACATTCTTAAATCGAAAAGATTCCATTCCCTACTCCTGAACCCAAATACCTTGAATTATTTAGATTTTGTCATTCAAAGTATTATTTCCCTGTGTAAATATTTTCGAACATTATACTCTATAACTCGAATTTTCTGAACCAGACTGTGCAAGTTTATATCTTGTACTTTTTAATAAATCTAAGATTAGATAAGTCAACGTTTTTTGAATTTCCATGTGAAAGGTAAACTCACATCTATGTTTACAAGCTTTTCCTCGTGATGGCCTCAATGTAGGCAATTCATCCACTTCAGGTCTTGCTTTCCTTCCTCTTTCTATTAATTCCTTAAAGAATTTATTGCAGCGTTTCTCTAGTTTACTTGTTTGTATCACACCTACACCATCAGGAGCAGGTTTGTAGTACAGCTCTGCTGGTGAACTTCTGTACCACATTTTTGATGACTAAAAGATAATAAAAGTCAAATTAATCTTTATCTATATTATAAAGAGGAAAGATTTGTATGTAACATAAAAGTGTACTCATAAATAAATATCTCATTTTAAAAAATCTGCTATTAGACAGCTAATTGTCACTGAGTAACATTTACTACAATTTAATAGAAAGTTTTGCTTTAATTCCGCATGGATGAAGTCGGGACAGAGGAGCTTTGTATAAAAGCCTCTTCAAGCCAGTTTCATTTTATAACAACTGTTAGCGATGTAATTAGCTTTTTTTTTTATAATTAGAATATAAGTTTCGTATTTTATTCTTTTTTTGTAAAAATATTTCTTTCTTCCAATAATTTTTTTAATGTTGCTAGGCTGTATATATTTATTTTCCCTTTTTTATACCAATTTCCCTTTTAATTTTTTTTATTCCCCTCATTTTCTCTGCACCCTCCTCCTAGTTTGTATTCTTTTTAACAATTAAATCCTTGCTCACAAAAAAAAAAAAAAATTTAAGTCTTTGGTTGAATGATGGGATACAAATAAATTAACCTTATTAAATATACCAATGCCTAGTGTTTTCTTGAACCACTGACTTTAATAATAAACTTATCAACAATCAATTAAACAAATGAATTACCTCTTCTTCATCAGATTGATGTTCCCTAGACCACTGTTCCATTTTTTTTATAAACTCTCCAGAGGTTTCACAGTAATTTTTCCTAGAAATAATTAAGAGGGAAAACTTTATATAACATTTTAAGATCAATTTTTAACTCGGGAGGAATGAATTTCTTTCTATTCTTATTAACGTTTAGGTATAATTTCTAGTGTTTTTTCTTTTGATAGACTTTCACATCTTGCAAATTGGAATACTATAATTGGTTAATCAATATCAATATATTATTTCTTTATAATCTTTACCTGTAGTCTTCTAAGATCTTTTCACGGTCAGTTAAAGGTTTTTTTGGGTTTGACTCACGATAGTAACTGGGGGACCTCTCTCTGGCTCTGCTATGGGAATGAGATTCTCGCCTGGATCTCTCAGATAGTCTACTCGGTGATCTTCTATCCCTTCTATCTCGAGAATCAATGCTTCGACTATGGCTTCTGTAATCTCTATAGTATGGGCTATGTGACCTCTTATGGTCATATCTTCTATCACGCTCATGATGATCAATGTATCTTTCCCTATCTCTATAACGGTCATGATGCCTCGATTGGCTTCTAGATCTCTTGAGTTCCATATACTTTGCCACTTTGAATTCTCGTTCTTTCCTTCTTTCAGCACTATAGTCCCTGTCTCGTCTCCTCCCCCTTTCATAACATCTTTCTCTATCATAACTTGATTCATGTCTGGAATATCTTGTTCTGGAACTAGTTGGTACATCTTTTGGAGGATCTTTTGGAACATCTTTTGGAAGGTCTTTTGAAGAACTAGATGGTTTTTCTATCGAAGCATGTTCCTTTGATGATCTACTACCTGTTTCATTTTTGCATGCCTTACTGTAAGACATTTTCTCCTGATTTCCATAACTAACTTGACGATAAGGATAGCTTGTAGGATTGTTAGGGACGGGGAAAGAGGCGGCAATAGCACTGGAAGATGGTCGATAGGGGGAAAGAGGAGGAGGGACATTCAAAGGCGGTAAACCTGCTGGCATGTTTAAATAGCGCTGCACGTTTTGTGATATATTAGATCCGAATGGCGGAGGACGATTGTAATACTGAGGTGGTGGTACCGGAGGAACAACCGGTACAACCGGAGGAGGTACCCGAGGTATAGGAGGAGGTACATTAAGTGAAGGAGGAGGAATGTTGTAATTAACCGGTGGTGTCGACATTTGGCTCTACATCCAATATTTTTCTGACAAACCTCTACCTAATTTAAATTTAAAGCACTTATAATATAAAACTCGTTATAATTAATTCGCAAGCAACAGAAGTTTTGACATCAATTTGACATGTTTGGGATTTTGACAAATTAAAATTGGTCACTTGTCGGTGTTGCCAGTTAAAAGCGATTGTTAAAACTATAGTTTATCATAAAAGGAAGACAACTCATTTGAAAATTTAGTAGGGATGTGTGTAAAATCAGGTATGAATATTTTCGATTTTCAATTTCTACTCTCATAGAAGTCGTAATCGTTAGATTCATAGCTGTAACTTATGGATTTAAAAAGAAAACACTGTTTTCTCAAATCAATAATGGTTTACAGAACCAATACAAACAATGAGAGTTAAAAATATTTATTATTACATAATCGAATTGGATTTCGCTATTATCATTGTCATCGCTTTATTCTCTACACTATATTCATTACTAGAATTGTCCCCCTAATTAGTTAATAAGTAAATAATATTTTTAATTAAGTTCGATAAATTTTATTTAAACCGAATATCGATAATTCATAGTTGTTCGCTAGGTGTGTTTGTCGTCACTAGGATACCCGTCTATTAAGTAAGATATTTGACTTCACACAAATTTATTTCGATACTTCATATGCGTCATTTATCAAACTAATCAATCTTATTTAGACAATTATAATATTTTTTAGTCCTATAGAAGTTGGAATATGAAAACACATTTTTTTCTTTCGGTTATTCAAAGTCAAATCAATAATGAAAAATACAGTTTACAAAGAATGAGAGTTAACACATATTTATTATATATCGAATATCTATTTGCTATGCGCTTATGTTCATCACTGATATCTGTCTATAAGTACGATATTAAGCTACATACTTTATTCGGAATTTTATATGCGTGATTAATCAAACTAATCAACCTTCTTTAGTCCAACTATAGAAGCCTACTTTTGCGTTCGTTATTCGAAAAGAATGATGGTATCTTTTTATTTTCATTATTTGTCGTTTCTTAGAGCAGTGAACAGAAACGATTTTTTTTTTACTAACTCATTTTTATTCAAAGGTAAACAACAATCATTTTTTATAACTTAATATGTTATATTATGACAAACATTTTTAATTTTAGCACTACCAAAGCATTCATCATTTTTATACAGAACTCCAAACTGCCCTTCTGTAAGTGCTCTTAGACGTTTATCCAAAAAAATGGTCAATCCTTCAGCATTTTTAGTAACTCTACATGTCACTAAGGGCTTTGTATGCTGAAATCTAAAATAGCAGTGTAATACACTGTTGTACTGCAACTCTTTAGGTTCACTGTGAATCCAATGAGGTTCTATTGTAAAACATAAATTATTCCATAATGCTGGATGTTCAGTTCCAGCCACCTGAAAATGTTAATACAATTTTAATGAATCAATAAGTACCAAATGTGTTACTACATATTAGGTCCAATACAACTTACCACATAAATATTGTTTTCATTTAAATCTTTCTTGAATACAAAATATGGATGTTTATAATTTGCCAAACAACATTTCTGACCAACTGTCCATTTATGTATCCCACTGTGTTCTCCTACAGGCTGACCTGTGTCAATGTCTATGAAAAGACCCTTTTTTGTTTCAATGTACTGAAAAATAAATAATACAGTCAAATATATAAATAAAAATGATTACTTAATAAAACAAATTAAGATAATATACAAACATCTTCAATGAAATCTTGAAATCTTCGCTTTCCGATGAAACATATTCCAGTGCTGTCTCTTTTATTAGCGACTTGAATCAAACCTTCATCTTTAGCTATACCCCTGACAGTTGTTTTAAGTAAGTTTGCTATTGGGAACATACATTTTCTTAAAGCAAATTGCTTCACTTGTGATAAAAAGAAAGTTTGATCCTTATGTTTGTCTCTAGGCTGTAATAATCTTACATCTAAAACAAACATAAATGCAGTATTCATTATTAGTTATCACCATTGCAAATATTAAATCAATGGATTTGTCTAACCTAAAATTACCTTCATCTTCCTTATAAAATTCTAAATAAGGTCCAAATGATGTGTTTGCATAATGACCTGTAGCTATAGCATCAATTCCTAAATTGTTCCTGCAATGTTCAAAAAAGCTATCAAATTTAATATATCTGTTGCATAATATGTCTGGATTAGGTGTTAAACCTGTTTCATATTCCTTCAGCAACACCGTGAACACCTCATTCCAATACTCTTTGATGAAATACACTTTATGTAAAGGAATATCGAGCTTACGGCAAACAAATGAAGCATCTTCGAAATCTTTTTCGTCTGAACAAAAACCTGCTTCATAATTATGATCCCAGTTTCTCATAAAGACCCCTTCAACGTGGTATCCTATAAATTAAATAAAAGTATTAATCGTATAAGCCATATTTCATTTACACAAATAAATTTTGTAACAGGTAACCAGCTAACCTAAACGTTTTAAAAGAAGTGCTGCAACTGCACTATCAACTCCTCCAGATATACCAATAGCAACTTTTTTGATCATTTTTCCGCATCACACTTTTCTAATAAATGCAAGAAATTGTTACAGTTATGTTCGTTTCTTGTTTCTATTCTTTTTCTTGTCGTTACTTTTTGTTTTGTAAAACTTCCTGGAACGTCAATGTCAATGTCAGTCTGCTCTTAATAGTTGCCAGATATCAAACTTTCGCCAGGTATAAAACTGCATAAAAGACTGATGGTGGAGTAATCCATTGAAAAGATTAAATTTAAAAGTAATGTTAAACTCACGTTGCATTTTAATAACTGAAAGTATTTAAGAAATGCTCTTCGATTAATATATAAAATTCTTCATATTTGTTGCAAATCCTTTCTTATTATACATGTAACCCTAAAAGATAAATGATTTGACAAGTTTCGAGTTTTGCTTGTCGAGGTTAATCGTTTATATTGTTTGTAGCGGTATTTTAAAGAGTTTAAGTTTTTAAATATGTCTAATATCAATTTACAATGTCTTCTTGGAATCCAATGCAACGATTTCGTTATGATAGCTGCTGACCAAACAAATAGCCATAGTATTATGGTGATGAAGAATGGTGAGTTAGCGACTTCGGTTATTCATCATCTCCGCTTTGTGCGGTTTTTTCTTAACAATACGCTTTCTTTTAATAGACGAAGAAAAGATTCATAAAATATCGGAGAAGCTTGTGATGGGAGTGGTAGGAGATTCCGGCGACACAACACAATTTGCAGAATATATTGCAAAGAATATTCAACTGTATAAAATGCGCAATGGGTATGAGCTCGGGCCAACCGCAGCAGCGAATTTTACTCGCAAGAACTTAGCCGAATACCTCAGGAGCAGTGTAAGTTATATGTATAAATTCATAGTTTTTTTAATTACAACAAAGTGTGGCAAGTTTCCTAATTTATGTCCAGATATAATGGTTTAGGCTGTGTACCATCACAAAAATGTTATTAATTATTGTACCTTTATGTTTTCAGTCACCATACTTTGTGAATGTCTTAATGGGTGGTTATGACAATGAAAATGGCCCTGAATTGTATTTTATGGATTATTTAGCATCCAGCATTAAAGTTCCATTCGCAGCTCATGGCTTTGGTGGATATTTAAGTCTGAGTGTTATGGATCGTTATTATAAAAAAGGTACAAAAAAATTACAGATTATAATGAAAATAACAATCATAAGTTATTTTACCTTTTATGCACATGTAAAACATGCTGATCTTTGATTTTACAGATTTATCGGAAAAAGAGGCATATGAAATACTTCAGAAGTGTGTTCAGGAAGTACACAAGCGTCTATTTGTCAGCCTGCCCAACTTCCAGGTGACTATTGTGAAGAGAGACGGAATTAAAGTACTCCCTGTTATAAATTCTTCTTCATTAAAGTAATTCACACCTTTTTTAAGATTAAATGGTATAATTTTGTCTACACAATGCATTTTATTATCCATGCAATAGTGGATGTGGGTAAATCAGCTCAGATCAAGAGGTTGCATCACAGACTTGGACCATTGAGCTGTAGCTCAATCATATTAAAATTATAAATGCGAAAGTTTAGATGGATGTTAGTGTTTGTAGCCTAAACAGCTGAAGGGATTCAAATGAAATTTGGTATAGATGTAGTAGATAGTCTGGAAGAACACATAGGCTTCTCACTTTTGTTTTTTTTTATTCCATGTGGACGAATTTGCGGGTGAAAGCTAGTGTAGCAGAAATACAGTCAGGATATGGGTCAATTAAAATTAAAAATTAAACATCAATTCATTTATTTGTAAAATATATTTATCTATGATTTTGAGCCATTCTCAAGTTTTGCTTCTTTCCGGGCTTGATGGTGCTGCATTGTCCTGGTTTTCAGATTGAGAATTATTTGCATTGTCATTGTCACCTCCATTATCACCTTCATTATCTGATTGATCTACAATTTAAAAAAAATAAAAAAAACAACATTATAAACTATGTATTATTACAAAATGTAACAAAATGCTTTTGCTACTGCATAATTCAATAAGCAATCCATTTAGTTCTCAATACTAAACCTAACTGTGGGGGTGTCCCATTGGACCAATAGAAAATAAAAAATAAAACTGGAACAAAAATACTTTAGAACAAATGGTAGGCTGATCAGTCCAATAAGAAACATGCACTGTGGGATGTTCTTTGTGACTATTTGACAACCATGAGTGTGACAGACAAGTTAAAAGTTTTCTACTTTAAACATGATTTTAAATGGACTGCATAAAACGGGAAAGTCTTTTTATTTTCTTCAAAACAATGCTTACCTTTTTTCTCTGTAGGCATGTCCTCAGTTCTATTGGCCACTTGAAAGTGGTATTCCAATTCATCAAAGTCAAATACCTGGTCAGTTGGTAGTAGACAGGGGAGATAAGCAGGAAATGTAGGCTTACAGGCTATTACTGAAACAATGTTATAAAAATTTCATTTTGTTTACTTAATTTTACAGTGATTTAAACATTCTGTAGAAATAAATATTTATATAGTCTAAAAATTTTCATTAACTAGTTTTTTTTTAAATTATTATAGACAATATTTATAGTAGAATAAAATCTATTCTGGCTCAGCAGCAGTAATAGTGACAAAATTTGATATTTTGTTAAGAAAAAAAGTTAATTTTGAAATAACTTACATGGATAGACTTGGTTATCTTCAGTGTTAAACAAATTATGTGTTTCACTTGTCTTTGATAAGAATTTTGTGAGTGCTCTTTCAATGTCCCTCTTTTGTGTTGCAGCTTTTTCTCTTATTGCCTCATACTCTGTTACTGGTTGTTTATGTGTCTGCAAAGAAAAAATCCTTTCAAAGTATTTTGCACAAATGTATATTAAATAGTATCCAAAATTACTATATGAAGTACTATTTAAGTACCACTTAAGTACTTATCCACAGTGATTTCTATAAATGGATTAGCTAAAAATCATGGTATTTGTGCCTATCTGATTTCCACCATTTTGGTGCTAACGATAGCGATTTTTAAAGGTAGTAAGGATACAAATTAAGATAGACTTAACTGTCAATAATATCTTAAAGAGCCTTTAAGTCAGAATGAAGCATAAGCTTATTTAGCCTCTCCATTTATACAGATCAGTGGCTTTTCAGTATTTTGTTTGACATGTTGGGAACTAAAGATCCCTGGCAAAGTATTCTTACTGGAGTTCTAATATATGCATGAGGGTCAGGAAGTGGTGGTAAATGAAATGGTATATGTGGTGCTGGCTTTGCTTTGGCCCCCGCTGACAGCATTGATGGTGTTCGAGGGGCAGTCGCTTGCTGAGGAGGCTGAATTACATGTATATTGGGTCTTGCTGCATATTGTTCTATACCTTGGATACTTATACCTGAAAAATAAAGTGTGGTTAATATAGAATAAAATATCGTTAATAATAAACAAGCCAAAAGAAAATTAGTTAAAACATACCCATATTCATCAAACCCATAACTATGTCATTTAGCACTGGTTCAACTCTTCCCGATAGTTCACAATATCCTCTTGCTGAGTTGCCAAGTTCAGTAAAAACTGAAAAGATAGGACATTATCTTAGGACTGAAGTGAAATTAGAATGGAAAACTTTTTGAAGAGAAAGTTGTTAAGTTAAAACAATTAAATGTATAACAAAACATACAACATTGTAGCATTTCAGTTAAAGTTTCCAGTGACATTTTATCTGCAGAATCGAAGCCACTTTCTAGAAGTACTGTTGAAACTGCTAAATTCAATACCCGTCTTCGAGCATCAAGACCACATTCAACTTTTTCAACGGTTTCAGACATTGTTGACCAATTGGATTTTGTTTTTAGATAACGATCACTTAAATATAGCTTATTCCTAACTATACATAACCGCTCAATGTTCTTATATATGTATAAAAAAACACAAATATAAGTTTATAAACTTCTTTGTGTGTCACGCTTGTCACTGTCACAACTGTAATATTATAAAAAATTAAATTAATCATAGAGTAACTATGTAAGATTTGAATTTACAAAACTGCATTACAATAACACGCGTCAATAATCCGATGTCGTTTAAAAGTCTTGTTAACTTAAATTGCATTGCAATTAATAACATACAAAAACATTATGTATTTTTTTAAATACTTTTAATGATAACAATGAATTTTAATACAATTTATTTCTTCTGTGGTTTAAAATGTTGTAAAAAGTGTCATTGTCATTTACAAATAATTGTCTTTCTGACATTCTACTTCAGTAACTTCGTTTCAAGTATTTCGATACTATAATTTGTTTTAATGCTAGATTAGGGAGATCATCTGCTTTGCAAGTTTTAACAGTAGTTATCTCATAAACAGTGAAGCAAAGCGTCCTTTACACTAATCTTTAATGTGTTAAAATATCGTAATCATTCAAGTTAAGCAATTACAACTTTCACTTATTACGACGACAAAATACCCAAAAAAGATTGAATAATCTATTTAATTTCTGGAAGCTTCTTAAAGGAAAATCAGTGTCGTCAACATGGTCAGGGTGTATGCACTAGGAGTTCTCTACAAGGGAGTCAACAACGCAACTGTGCTGAAGGCAGCATATGATTTGCAAAGCTTTAGCTTCTTTCAACGTTCATCTGTACAAGAATTTATGGTGTTTGTGAGTAAAACTATAGTGGAGAGAACACAACAAGCAACAAGACAATCAGTCAAAGAAGGTGAATACATGTTACAAGTATATGTACGAGCAGATAACCTTGCTGGGATTCTAATATCAGATCATGAGTACCCCAATAGAGTAGCTCACACGTTAATAACTAAAATTCTAGATGAATTTACTGCTAAAGTGCCGACAAACTTATGGGCAACTGGTAATGAAACCTCTATAGACTTTCCTGTCCTACCTCAGTATTTAGCCAAATACCAGAATCCAAGAGAAGCCGATGCTTTAACAAAGATACAAAACGACCTTGACGAAACAAAGATAATACTGCATGATACAATTAAGGCTGTACTAGAAAGGGGAGAGAAACTGGATGATTTAGTTGCTAAATCTGACAGTTTGACCATGCACAGTAAGGCATTCTATAAAACCGCTCGTAAAACCAACAGTTGCTGTAATTTCTGAGGTATTTAGCATTTTTTATAGAAATGCTGTTTATCAGACCTAACAAAATAACCATGATGTTTTAGTGTGGTACAATTAAATATTTATATGAAGAGTTCCGATTTCATTCTTTGACCTAAATATGAACACTGGAAAATCTAAATCTTTCTTGACTACTGTTGTTAACTAATTTTATGTAACTTATTAACCTAAATTCAACATTGGTTAGCATTCTTCATATAAAACTAATTGTACACTAAAAAGATAACGGAAGGCATTTTAAAATAATATAACCGATTCCATTATTTCTTGAAAAAATCTAGTGTGGGGGTCTAGAGACTGCAAATATGTAAAATAGATATAAAAACCACTATAGAAAAGACCTTAATAATAGCTGCCATCTCAGACCTAGCTTAGATTAATGACGACACCCAAGTCTCTATTGGGATAACTTAGGTATAACACTACATCAGATGGTCAGATCAGATGGTTCATAATAAAATAATATAATATTTGATATGACCTTTACAGGTTCAACTAACCTTTCCAGTGGCTATCCACTGGATATCTCTAAGTAGCGTTTTATTCCAGTACATGTATAATTTTCCATAAAAATAATGGGTATTACTTATTGAGATATGATTTTGGAATGTGATATTTGATGAAAAATCATTGAGTATTTCATTTTGATTTATTATTATTGTATAGTTGTTAGATTTTGCTTGTATTTTAATCTTTGTATTTAAGATGTTAGTATGTTGTATACAAAAAGTAAAAGGGCAATAAAAATCATATGTACAGTAAAATAATATACTTTTATAGCATCATGTCAAATATCTTGACTGTTTCGAACTTTGTATGAGTCTCTTCGCAGAACAATATAGCTGTAGCGAGAATATGGGAGAGGACTGCAGTGTGCAGATAACCTTGGATTGTCAAGATATTTGAAAAGATAATATTTAGCTTATAAATGTAGATGTGTGGTAATAGATATGTTTTTAAATTAAAAAATTGAAATTGAAAAGTTCTAAATTTAAAAATGGTATGCAAAATTTTACAAATACTTTATTTTATTTTTAAGCCGTATATCTTATGTGCCTACTTATAAACACCATCTTCAGGTTTTTTACTAATAATATAAAAGCATAAATTTTTAACATAAAATACTTAATTCGGAGCACAAAAGTAAGGCAAAAAAGGCCTCCTCAGTCTCGTCTTGAAGTAAACTCTCGATTAGATGTCAAACCTGTAAGAAGTTCTATAGGTTAACTATATAGATAATACATTAAAAAAAAGTTTCGAAGTAGACAATAAAGACCTAATAATTAATTTACGTTATAAATAAAATCATTATTCCGATAACTATGAAATAACTAATAATTCCATTAAAATCTAATAAATAATCTCGATTACACATCTTCTATTTCTTTTTTTTACTTAAAAAGGCAAAATTTCTTAGTGGCCAGTATATTCTTTGGCAGAATAGTTAATCTTTGTCCACCAAAGAGTTCGTATGCGTTATTCTTTACTGAACACTACCAATAAGTATTTTTATAATTTAAAACTCACCAAAATTACGGTTCTTTACGTTCGTATGGATCGGAGATCCGATGGGGCAGAAAATCAAAATGG
>JAOCNA010000006.1:3625759-3640160 GCA_026546675.1 Papilio helenus
GCTGCGCCCGGCGGCCGGCAGAGGGCGCGGCGTGCTCGACTGTTAGTTACAATATCCGAGGGCACATTATTTATGTGTGACTCGCCACATAAATTTACTGAAGAAGTACTAGTAGCGGAAAATATTCTCGTATCAGGATGTTTTATAACGGCATTATAATACTTGGTAAATCAAATAAAGAAAATTAGAGAGAACTTTCAGTTTAAATATTCATTTCAAATAAATCCTCATATCGATAACAATGACATTCACATTACGTTCAGAAACCTTACTTTTCACTATTCTTTGACAAGCGTTTCCTCCCGGCCCGCACGCGATGAACATTAATTCTTATACCGACGTACATTTTCATTTCGCGCCTAAAAAGCTTGTAAATTGAGTCGCTCACAAAACTTTGTTCACAGTTAAAGTATGTCTTCCTCCACAAATACCACTTACACTGAATTTATTTCGTGTCTCACACATAAATAAGTCGCCGTAGGAAATTGTAAGTAACTGCTGAACAACGCCCTCTAGCGGCGGCGCTCGGTGCCCATCGCAGATGCGCAAGCAACAATAGTACTTATTTAGTTGCCTTAAGACTCACAATTAAATGAGCCTTAATTGTTGACGATACTAAGCAGAGTCCGCTGAATTTTATCCCAGGTTTATAGGCTTTAGCCTCACGTCGTGTAATGCACAAAATTTGTAATAACTGGAAATTAATAAATGTCCCTGAAGTACTCTAGTACACGCATAATTTAATCTATTTACGTAAACGACCATTTCCTCCTCGTATTGTAAAGTCCTCGACGACTATGTAATGCACAGCGCTACACAGCGACCTAAAGGACATGGGATTTACACGAATAGGGTGTAGCTAACCGCGCCTAACGATCCAATTAACTGTTTCAACTGAAAATATATATTACATAGTTAGTCATACCTTGGATTCGTGACATACAAAGTTTGTAGTTTAACATCTCTGATATTGAATGGTCTCAAACTTTATGAACACTTTCAAAAATAATTATAATTAGAGAGTCCTTTCTTCCGCCAAATCCTCACCCCCTTTTCGTACATTCTTTGTAAGAAATGGGAACGGAAAGAGGACTAAAATTAGACCTTAGAAACGCGGAATTGCTTCCAGTTCTCGCCTGTCTTCTGTTGGTTGACACATCGACCGAGCTTGCCTATTCCTATCAAAAGATCTCATCGTAGATTCTACCACTGTTAAACATTTATTTTTACGTCTTAATTACGCAACCACGATCTCCGGACGGATATGCCAGCGCAATGTGTGGACTACAAAAAACATCTCGACATTTACTTAAGAACGCAATTTAATTTAATTACGTATTTCATCGTTAGTTAGGGCTACGTTAATAGTGTTAAAAAACGGTTATGTCTACATTCTTGAAATGCGTTTGCAGTTAGCACGTGCTCGGCTAAGCATAAACACAACTTGAAGCTACGTCTACACTAGCAGCTTTTCCTCCTTTGAACCTTATAACTGGCCTAATCCACAAATAAACAATTTAATAGAATTGTCGTTGTCGAAACACTCGCACGTACTGTTATCTCTGTTTTTCAAAATGAACGAGAGAGATAGCAACAAAAGCCAGATAAACAACAAAACGCACTAGTATAGGAAGCTAAATACTTTATAAGGTATACGAAAATTAAACGGCGCAAGTCTTTGAACTTTGAGGTAGTCGTTTGTCTACTAAAAATATTTTTTTAAAAAGGAAAAAGAAAAAAGTGTTTTTTAAAAAATAATATTACTAAACACTATCAATAGTTGATCAGTATATTTTAATCTGTGATTTTAATATTATACATACCACTATTTATGTAGTTGTTAAAAACTATAGAAGTTAACTTACATATATATAACTCAACCCAATATAAAACAAACCCATAACATAATTGCAAAAGTTTTAATACCCTTCGAGGAATCTACTGGTGAAATACAATTTGCCTACACGCCGCTCATTACGGCCACTTTTATAACGCAAACCATTAAGAAGATTCCGCTTAACATTTTTACAATCCGTAATTGCATATTATAAACGTCCGAAGTTATAGACCCGGCGCTGTAGGGCTCGCGAATAATATATTATAAATGAAAAAGTGATAAAAAGCCCGTTTATTGCTTCAGCTTGAAAATAACCCTTGGGCAGAACCACGGTCAGATATTTGCAAAAGTTCCAATACAAACCTTGTTATGTAAAGCCTGTAGCACACAACAGCGAAAGCGAACAAAAAGAATTTAATTCCAGTTCGCTTTCGCGGCTGTGTGCTAGAGGCCTTATTTAAAAAAATCGAAACGCTTATGTTATGTCCTGAAAGAACTGAAATTCTAAATAATGCTCGATAGGGATTTTCATAAATAGTTTATGATAATTTGTGTTAAATATATTTAGGACCTAAAAAAGAATAATCATGAACAGTTCATAATTATAAAAGTGGTAAGGATATATCTAGCTCACCTGCATCCGTTGTGTTGACAGCCAATCAGTCCGTATTTCGCAAGAAGCGACAACGCACAGCACACGTCCACACAAAACACAGCACTTGTAAAACATAGTATCATTCGCAAAACAACTTCATAGACGACGATAGTACACCACTTATATTATTAATTTCGCTCAGCATTTTCCTACAAAAAAGAAAACAACACTAAATAAAATAATCGATACACGCACAAACACATCACTATTTGTGAACGATTCGTACAGAGTCCACTAATTATCGATAGATTTATATTTCGAATTTCGCCTTCGTCCGGTCACTGTAAAGTGGAAATCACTACTGGTTAGAGCTGAGTATTGCCACTTTGTTTATCCGCTGACATTCTTCTACAGAGTAACAACCATTGTAGTGTGCGTGTTCTGATTAATTTTAAACAACACTGTTGTGGGCGAGTGTGTTACTTTGTCAGACGAAAATGTATTTGCAATATTTTATGTTCAAAAACCATCAGCCTTTGTTTCATCTTGTTCCGAAAGTCACAGCAAAGTATTCAATCACCAGCTTTCGTCAATTACTCCGGCGAAATTTAAAAAACCCAAAGTAAGTAGCCTATGTGTTCTTACAGACTATTCTCTACATTTATGCCAAATATCATCGAGATCTGTGCATCAGTTTAGGCTAGACTCCAACAAACATCCATCCATACATCCAAAATTTCGCATTTATAATACTAGTATGAATATTATTATAACTTCGAAAGTTTAGATGGATATTTGTTAGAGTTCGTCTCTAAACGGCAGAACAGATCTTGATTAAATTTGGCATAAATTTAGAGAATAGTCTGGAAGAACACATAGGCTACTTGCTTTAGTTTTTTTAACTCAACGCGGATTGAATCGCTAGCGAATACTAGGTAATTTACAAATTACAAACATTTTCAAAGACATATCACTCGACTGATTGATTTTTGAGAAACCTTAGTTAACGTATTCTAACTAAAATTTGTGTCCATCTTCCATCTTAATGAGGTTAAAGACTCGACGAAGTTAAAGGTGACGTTTACTTGGGAATGATTCCTTATGAATATTAAATACGAATTGCAGCCGTAACTCACTCATTAGTCATATCTATGGTCGCATCAATGTTGTCTAATTACAAATTGCAACTGACTCTAATTGCACTCATCACGCACGTTCTAGTGACGTGAACAATATCGATAGATTCAAAATAATTGCAACTTTTAGTTGACAGACTAAAATATATTTAATCGACTTACTTATTTAAAATAGACATCTTGTGACTTTAAATTAATTAACTAAAACTTGCTTAAATTAATCAGTGGGTTTTGTCATTTATTACATGTTTTCTACAGATATAAATGAAGACATATAAATTTATGTCTTGAAATCCACATTTAAATTCGTCACCAGCTCACTATACGTCCCCACCGAGGGGCTCGGTGCCTACCCTAAGTTAGGGTGACTAAGCCATAGTCAACCACGCTGGCTCACTGCGGGTTGGTTGACTTCACACATATCTTTGAATTTCTTCGCCGATATATGCAGGTTGCATCACGATATTTTCCTTCACCGTTAGAACGTCGGGTAAATTATGTACATATGAAAAATCCAAAAATCGAAAATCACATTGGTACAAGGCGGGATTCGAACCCAAGACCTGTAGATAGATTACAAGTCAAGTGCTTAAACCACTGAGCCACCGACGCTTTCACTTAAAATATTTCACTGTACTTTAATCAAGAAAGTACATTAGTAGGAATAGAAAGTAAATGATCAACTATCAGAGTAAATGAAAGTAATATACCGGTGATGGCAAACTTGGTCCTTCGAGCACACAACAAAATTCCAACAAACTTCGGCGAGTTATCGTTGGAGATAATAAAACAATACCTGCCGCCAAACGGCTTCCATTCCCTGTCATCGCTTTAATTACATCTTTTGTTATTTTGACGTCTTTTATATGACGAAGATTAATTATTCGTAATTTTAACAGATTTTATTGATAGCAAAGTTTAAAAGATTTTGTCATTTAAGTCCAAATTAATATAAAGTAGCCGGTTCTAAAGTGATGTCATAGAAGCTTTGAAACCGTTTATCGATCTCGTTTAACCGCATCTAAAGAATGTTACGACTCAATTTATGGTCGTAATGTTATATGTAGCAACTTAAAGACTGTCTTCTTACTGGATACATATTCGATATTGACTTGAGTGTTTTTACCCGAATTTATTAATATACCATACATCCTTCTGCGATTAGACCTTCCAAACGTTTTTATGTGTATTTTTTAAATTAATACACAGATGTGTACGTAATTCCTGTAAAGTCTTTTCGGTGTGTAATAAGTGTATATGGAAATTCATAAAAACCTATTTTTCTTTCAGAAAGTAGGACGTTATTATTGTCTGATGTATTTTTAAAAATCCTTTTTCTTCAAGTAAACTAAGTTACAAGGCGCTGCGACGTAAACTGAATTATATTTAATTTTATCTGTCGCTAACAAACGGCAATTGTCTCCATGTGATGAACAGCGACATCTCGGGGGAGTTTTACAAACTATGGAGCTTTTCAATTTAGAGTGAAAATAAGACCAAATTGTGTTCATTCCAAGATGGATATCAGGTTGGTGTACTTCCAGATTATGCTCTACATCTAAGCCAAATTTCATTGGATCCGTTCAGTCCTATTGGAGATACGTAGGAACAAACATCCATCCATCCATCCAAACTTACGCGTTTATAATATTCAGTATATGATAGCAAACATAATATTAGCACTCATTCGCCTGCTCAGTTTTCACGGTCTCAACCTAAAGTATATTGTTTAAGTCGTACTTATAGATTCACGATAGTTTTTAAATCCTGTTTTTAAAAGTCTAGAGAAGTATAAAACTTTGTATAGCTTTAACACGTTCACTGCGGCAAGTAAAATCATGATTCTTCATCTAGTGCGGTGGCGGACCAAAATGCGCCCCCAATGATATTTACCGCTATAGCATGGCAGGTCTTTCTAGACCCACCAGCACTAGGCTAGATTAAATTGCTATAACTTTGTGATAACATAATGTATACATTTTATGTAATGTTATGTATACACCTGAGATAATCGTTTTCCACTAGTGAGAGGGACATAGTTGTCTTCCTCCGCACCAACTTAAGTACCGCGTCAGGCCGATTGGCCTGTTACGCAGGAGCGTGTTAAACGTGCACCAACTTGATAAGCGAGCTTAAAGCTCGGTGATTAGAAAATTCCTTTATTTCAGACTTCGAAGAAAATCCCTTAGTTGAGAAAATTCTTTTCTAAGTAGACAAGATGAAATAAAATGAAATAAATTGGCTATTCCAAGTAATACGAGATCAGTTATAACAATGGAAAGACAAATAAAATACATTTTCCTCTTTGTTTGTTATTTGCGATGTTACCTTTGTTCTGAGAATTGTTTTTAACCAGTTGTCTTTGAGATTATCACAGAGTTTAGAATTGAAACATTTTAAAAGGACATCTTTTAAGATTAGGTAAAAATTAAAATTGTTGTTTTAAACATGTTTAAACACACTTGTACATGTAGGGAGTGATGACTGAGATGACGGATGATAGAGTTATTTGGAGGACGAAAACCCGGTGCGCCGACCCTACAGGAGTAGGATAAGGTAAAGGAGATGATGAATTACTAATTCTTTGTGAATTTTAAAGTAATATACAATAACCTATGAACAAAATGTTATTCCTAAAGTAGGTATTCCTACTTCTAAAAATAATTAATGTTTTACTACTCAAGTACTTCAATAACTAACAAGAATGTTAGTAGAATAGTATTAGTTAAGATATAATGAAGCTAAAAAAAACAGGAACTAAATGAGGTTGTTCGTACGATTTTAATTAACAATTTAATTAATGTTCGCTTCAGGGATCAGGTTTAGTTTGTTCGTGCACTATCAAATTAAAAGCGAACATTCTAGAGCTTTGAACGAAAGAATAATAAAAAAGTATCTTTAGCTACCCTCGATTTTTTTTACGTATTACGGTATCCTGTTTATTATTTACACTAGCTGTTGCCGGTGACTCCGTCCGAGTGAAAAAAAATTGTTAAGTGGCCTATGTGTTGATGGTCTACGTGGTGGTCATTTTAACAGTTTGGGAGATACCTTCTAATATTAATCTATCAAAACGTTCTAAAACACTTTTTCATTTTTAATATTAGTAACATGTCTTATCTTTAGTAAGATTAATGTTTAATTTTTTTAGCCACCAAAAGGACTGCAAATAATACATAACGGCATTTACAATTTTAGTAAAGACTATGACACTTCAAGTAATGAACTAAGTGAAGATCTAACATTGTCCGTTTATATGCCAATTTCTACAAAGATAAGTAGTTTTCCAGTTGCCGTGTGGTTGTATGAAGACTCTTATGAACATGGACCTGATTTTTTAATTGAAGAAAATATTTTAGTTGTAAAAGTCAACTTCCGCACATCAATATTGGGTTTTTTGAACACAGATGATGAATTTGCTAAAGGAAATATGGGCGCTAAAGACGTGATAATATCTTTAAAATGGATAAGGTCAAATATTTATTTATTTAATGGAGATTTAAACAAAGTGACAGTAATAGGATCAGGAGACGCGGCTAATATTGTCGCATCCCTTCTGGTATCTAGCGCTGCTGAAGATTTATTTAAAAGAGTAATTATTCATGGTGGTAGTGCTCTATCACCAGTAGATTATAGGAGTCATAACCACAAAGTTGTGCATAAATTATACCAACGGAAATACGGAAATTCAGACAAAATTAATAAAGAAAAACTTTATCAATACCTTAGCAAAGCGCCTGTCAAAACCTTAATAGCAATATGTCATGACCTTTTCGATAGCACAGAAGTAAGAGACAGGCAACGATTAATAAAAACATTTGGATGTTCGGTTGAAAAAGATAAAAAAGGCGCGTTTATATACAAACATCCCTTGGAGGTATATAAAAGAAAATTGGCCAATTATGACGTTGATGTTATGTTTGGATATTGTAATTATGATGCATTATTTAAATTAAAACGTTTTGTTAACAGAAGAATACTATTAAAATATCTGAATTTTAATTTTCAATATCTCGTACCATTTTTTGGAGACACTGATGAATATGGATCAAAGAGGTACAAAAACATAAAACAAAGAATAAAAGATTTTTATTTCATTAACGGTACAATAACAGAACGCAGTCTTAGACGGTACGTCAAATATCATACTGACCAAGTCATTTATCCTTTGGTCAGACAAGCTCGGCTACAGAGCATTCATTCTAGAGATGTCTATTTATACAGATTTTCTTATAATAGCTGCTTTAATATTAAATGGACGTCTCTTCCTAAATTAAATTGGTCTGGGGCCACATCCGGAGACGAAATTTGTTATCAATTCAAATGCAAATCCTTTGCCGATGAATACAACAGTGCGGAAAATGTAGTTGAAAAACGATTTGTAAAGAAAATTACACGACTCTTAGCTAATTTTATTAAATTCGGGTAAGTCTCCGGCGATTTTTCCCTTTAATTTTATGCTATTTATATTTCAAAGGCGTTGCGAATCTTACTTTTCTTTATATTTCAGAAAACCTACACCAAAAATTAAAGATAGTACACTTGAAGGGTTGCTCTGGGAGCCTATTCGTGTTAACCAAACCATAAAGGTTCTGAGTATAGGAAAAACGTTCAAAATGGTAAACTTGCCTGAACAAAAAAGGATTGATTTCTGGGACGAATTGAAGGAAGACTTATTTGAAGAGAATGCGTGACGATAAACTACAATACGTAACTCCATAAATGTCTATAGTCGTGGACTGACGCTGTTCCACCTTAAAATCTACAATAGTTTACTTATTGACATTTTGAAACGAGACGCGGTGCTAAATATCTTTTTTTCTTAATAATGAGTGGACGAAGTCGCGGGCAACAGCTAGTGCTAAAGTAATAAAACCAGCCCTGTCTCTCAGCTTTATAGCTCTGTCTGCTTCGGCACTGCTCTCTTTTATCAGGGGCCCTGCGGGTTGGTAATATCCTGTAACAATAGAAAAAAATCATTGAAATTTACATCTGGGAATGTAAAAGAAAAACAATTAATTTAAATTTAAAGCTAGACTCGACAGAAGTAAATGCTAAGTAATTGAATTCTTTAATAAGGTGCCTACTTGTTAAAAGATAGTTTACAGTGTCTAGTAAGTTTTTAACTTCACGGATACTTCATAGACCGTCAATTAAAATTGATAGACTCGCTGGGTTGGAGCTAAGATTATAAGTGTAATTCAAATGATTTGGGGGAAGTTGGCACGGTTCCAGGCTAGTTTCCGGCATTTGCTGGAAACTAGTTGCCTCACAAATTGGCGAACATTTCATTCTGTCGGCATATGCATAAGTGGACGGTCGGCGCCACTGGTTACGCCGGGCCTCGGCGCGACGCTCGGTGGTCGCCTACGCAACATACTTATGACTACTTCATTCAAATGTACTCAAATTCAAAAAGAAGTACTGTACAATATTCAATTAGATGACCGAGTATGACACCTCAATTTTTCAACACAAGTTACACGACTAAAGATGTTTTTTAAAGCTACCTTATAAAATAATAAATCTCAATTACATTTTAAACAGTTTAAAACAGTTCTGGAGTTATTTCACGATTTAGATTGTGTGAAGTATTTTTTTTAAATTATGAAGCAAAAGTAACAGTAACATTTGCAATTATGTACCTACAAATGGGAGAGAAAGTTGAACGCATATCGAATTTTATGTTCCAGTTTATTACTAGCAAACTCTATTTATGTGTTATAATTTCGGACACTTTCTTTAAATATTTCCATATCCATAAATCATATTTTTGTGAAAGTTCGAAAACTTAATCTATGGTATTTTTAAGAGCAAGGTATAGGAGGCTAGAAAAGTTTAAAGTTGTTATTTTCCTAGCCTCAGAAAAAAGCCATACCGTATAAAAGTATTAAAAGAAATGTAATTAGATCTTGCGTAAATCCTAAAAAAATTAAACTCTTCAACTATAATCTTAATCACGATAATTAAATCAAACTTTTTTCAATTGCAAAATCAACTAAAAGCAAGTAAATTTTATTTTACGTCATTTGATTTAGTCCCAGACCTAGTTGGATAATCAGGTTGGACAGTTTATTAAGTAACTATTATACTAATTGACTCCTTTGTTCTAGTTTAATAAATCTACATGAGGTGTCTGTTTAGATAGCAATTAAATGATATATAAATCTACCAATATTTTCCTAACCATTTGCATTTATCTGCTACTTTATGGGAAATGGGTCTATATTTTAATTAATTATCAAATAGACTACAATATTGGTGATAAAGTTCAGTTTTAGACCGCAATCGTGTTGATAGTGCGTCGACCACTTCCGATTGCGCAAACAATACACAACTTTCAAACAATGGCAACACTGGCAAGCGCGAACGCCATCAAAAACTTTTTAACAGATTTTAACCTCAACTTACGTTAATTATAAGTTTATTGTAAACCAGTTATTTTAACATTAAAAAACAGGAATAGTCCAATATAAAAGTGTGTTACCTATTGCCGATCATATGCTTGATTTCAAATTAATTTCTCTGTAGGGCAGAAAGAGTAAACAAAGTTCAAACAACTAAAAACTAGTTGTAACGGATCCACATAAATAAACAGGCTACTGCTTTTGTATTTTATTGTCAGTGAAGGCAACCGCTGACCCATAAAAGTACCGAGGCATAATAAGTGAATTGTGCGGTGTTTGTTAACCTTACTTCATACAAAAAGGTTGACATACGACGGTAACTCCAACTTATTCTGTTTTAATGTATTTTATGGTGGACAAGTTAAATGATTTATATGATCGTGTACAAACTATTGTACGTGTACAACTATTCTAAAATTCTTAATCGCGTTACGCATTATGTAAGGAGCCTCTTTACACGACGTAACAATAAACTTAATAGAACGATAAAAGAAACAACAGAGCATACTGTATTTAGACTCGTCGTTGGTGACGTCATGTTTGTAGTGCCGCGTTTGGCCGCGCGGCGCTAGTGCGTTATACCGTTAAGACGGGGGCGGCAGACCTTAATATCAACATTATTGCTTACAACTTTTGATGTTCTAATACAATAATTTTATATTGGTTTACTTATGAACGAGTTTTAGTTTTATTGCAATGCGAGATTTTTATGAATAAAACTAGTTTCTTTGCAACGTGAAGAAACTGGTTGAGATATAACGCAAATCACTAGAGCTGTTTTGTTAATAATTCCAATGTCATTGATAAATTAATTCGACATACTTTTCAAGGATTACATTATTTAGTTTAAATTAATTTAAAGCACAGATGGGTGAGTTTTGGGAATATTCATTCTATGAAATAAAATACACTTGAACTTGGCAAAGGTTAAATGCATTTGACTTAGTATTCCTCCTTAATAGTGTTTAGTTTGTTTTTATTATAGACAAATAACATGACGCCGAGCTTAATGGAAAGTAATAACCGTGTCCTATAAACATTAGGCTTATCAATGGAATTGATCGCGCTCCACGCGGCTCGTAACTTCGCCTCTAATTTATTCATATCCTCTGACTTTTGTTATTTAAATTAGACGGGGCAATCAAACAAAGATACCGGCTAATGCTAAAATACCCAGAACTTTTTCTTTACTAATTTATTGATGGTATATTTTTTGTTAATTAGATTTAATTAAAGGTTTTAGCGAATTATGTTAGTGTCAACTGTCTTTTAGGCAACCGTCATAGACTATATTTTTTTTTGAGATACTGGCGTCTGTTATTCCAGCCAATAATGATGTTACGGCATTTACTAAATTAGCGCGTATCAAGTCTACAACTCTACTAGTCATTAGAAGGGATTACGATCAAGTGCTATTTTTCTTAATTGAAAAAATATTTTTACACATCTAAATATTTCCCGCCAAATTGTCTATAGATTACTTGTTTTGTTTCGTATTTAATAAAGATTAAAAAAAGAAAATGAGTTGCAGGTTGTCTATATTATTTCTTATTGAATACCATTAGTTGGTAAGTTTGGTGTGATTTAAAAAATGTATTAGGATATTTGAGAATTTGTTTATCTTGCTATTGATATTTAAAGGATTATTTGGAGCAAAGCGACAGTTGAGACGATTTGTGTGGACAAGTCCTGAGCAATAGGAGCAAATTGTTTAAGGGGCGAGCTAATTGGTGGCCGGATGGAGCGGCCATTGTGTACACGATGCCTATCGCCTCGCCTCCAACGAGCTTAATTGAAATTTCACTCGGCGAAGCTTTTTGAAATACCTAAGTGAAGGTACCTATTCATTTACGGGAAATTTATTTTGCTTTATTGTGTATTTTTGCGCCATGTATCTTCAAGTTTTGCTTGTTATGAATGCTTTTGTTTTAATTATGATCAAGTTAGGATAAATTACGATACGAAACAAAAGTCGGACGTCGGTCTGTCAGCAGATTTGTTAATATTTTAAATTTTTTATATATCATCAATTTAGCTGCGCAAAGTGGATAACTCTTCATTCATATCATTATGTCATTTATTTCACTTTTCCTGCAATTTATTGGAGCATTATTTTAATTAATTTCTTCGGCTTAGTGTAATGATTTTTATAATTTTTGACATCTTTACATTTCTGAGAGCATTTTTATACTATGTCCTAAGATAGAATCAAACGCAACAATAAATTTGCATTACAAAGAAAGTCAGTAAAATATTGCATGTCTTTTAGTGTAATTACACGTTTCTTGTTAGTTATGCACAAATTTTATGTTTATATTTTTTACACTTCAGCTGCTAGCGATGCTCAGTTTAGTGCGATAATAATCGCTATTTAATTGCACAGATAAAAAATATAGCATTGCGTTTTAATATGTAGATGCCAGTTATTCGCTATGAGGAAAGATGTTTCTCCATAAATGTGACTACTACGTGATGAGGGGTGATTTATAATTTAATCGTAGCTTAAAATAGAAAGAAATAAAAAATAAATAATTTGATATCATAGTTCTTTAGAAAATACAAGTCCTTTATTTGTAATGGATGATTAGTCGTTGAAGTGCATCGCAACACGCGAACCTAACATAACATTGCTATGAAGTCTCCTACAGTCTCAAAGGGAACTTTTTAATTTCATACAGTTTCCAACTAATATCGAGGATATAAACTTTGTAAAGTAATTTTAAACTAACGCGGTCTTGAGTAAAAAAAACAAACAAGAAGCTAGGTCTGGGAGGTAAGCTAGCAGCAAATATGATCTTATTCGAAGTGGTATTTTATAATTTTGAGACCAAGACAAGGGTCCAATAGACTGAATGAAACCATGATTGCCTATTGAACATGCTTAGATTTAGTCGATAGATGGCAGTGGCAGTTGCTAAGGATTTTAGGATAAAAAAACATAATTAATATGACCTACGGTCCTTGATATATCAGCAATTACATTATCAGATGTCAGGTGGATAGGTTCAATTAATTTATTTAGTAAAGCAGGTGTGTTAAGACTATAAAAAGCCATCTATAAAAAAATATGCTTATCAGTACCCAAGATCATGTACCTATTCCTAGTTAATGACAGTAATGGATGCGGCGTATTTGTAAGTTATAATTAGGAATACCTTCCTTCTTTTGTTATAACAATAACTTCATGAAAGTTCTGAATTGAAGAGGTCAATTTTGTACGCGTATGGATTAACAATTATCTAAGACTAGAATTAAAAAAAAACATAGGGCTATGGTTTCTTCCAGACTATCCGTTCAGCCGTTTAGGCTACAAACTTTAACAAACATCCATCCATCTAAACTTTCGCATTTATAATATTAGTAAGATTTGTGTTATCTACAGTAGTAAAATCCAGTTGTAAGAGAACGAAAAATCATATGAAGAATAAAAGCGTGGCCTAAATTAAGCGAGTCGTTTGCCTTGGGAATCGCAGCTGCTAAAGGGAAACTATTTTCGATACCGCTTTTTGCTCATATTTATCTACCGGTTATTGTGAAGTTACATGATCAATTACCGAGTTTTAACTTTCATAGACTTTTTTCTCCATCGTTCGTATACAAGCGATTGGCATCATTCTGGAATTTAAACTTGTTAAAGCATTTCGCTTATCGCATTGTAAAAAGTAAAAAGTAAAAATTTAACTGGCTGAGTTTTATCGTGTGCATAAGCTGTGAAAAAATTAAACCAGTCAAGTGTGTATCCGAAACAATATAATGCAGGGTTCCGTAGTTATCTATACAAATTACAAGACATTTAAATATTACATTTAGAACTAGCTGTTGCCCGCGACTTCGTCCACGCAATATTAAGATAACAAAGTTGCCTATAATATGCCTGTCTATGTCAGCTACCCTTTAGTGAAAGTCCGGTGTAAATCGGCCCGGCCGTTTAGGAGATTACCCGGAACAAACGCGGCTTGTGGACAGACAGACAAAAAAATTTATAATGCGATTTTCGTTATCAGCAACGCAAATACATCATCTTCCCGAAATAAGGAATTTTACTTTTGATATTACACACTCCAATATTATTATATGTATAGATATTCTAGACTATTTTATATTTACAACAGTCGTTAGTTATTTTTAGAGCATAGGCTCTGAATATCTTCGTAATTTATGTGCCACAATATAACAAGTTGACCTATTTATTGGCGATTGAAGATCGGTTAGATACTTTTTCAACGGAAAACTTAGTATTGACATATTCCCACACGATATTGCTATCTGAAAATTCAAATAACAAGTAAAATGTTAGACTAGCTGTTGCTCGCGACTTCGCCCGCGTGAAATTAAAAAAATTAGCCTTAGTTACTCACAGATAAATTACCTTTCTAACGGTGAAAGAATTTTCAAAATCGGCCCAGTAGTTTTTGAGTTATTTCAA
>JAOCNA010000006.1:3654962-3669075 GCA_026546675.1 Papilio helenus
TCTCGTTCTAAGAGCAGCTCCAAGAAGACACCCTACCACATGGATATCATTGACAAATTGGATGTAACGAGCATTTAGGTCATCTCCCCTACCTTATCCTACTCCCGTAGGGTCGGCGTACCGGGTTTCCTCCTTCAAATAACTCTATCATCCGTCATCTAAGTCATCACTCCCTTCTTGATCATGTCACCTTTCACGCAATCCATCCATCTTTCTAAGTCTACCTCTACCGGTGTAACTCATTCATAACTAACGCCCTTGTTGTCAGTCTCGAGTATTGTAATATTTTTAGTCGAATTCAAAAACAAAAAGGGAATATTAAAAAACCCAAGAATGCGTAAAGTAAGCCAAAGTTAGCAAGCGACGGCTGCGAAGCGTTTTTCATTTAAAGCTCTGCCAAGACTATTTAGGAAGATTTTTAATGCATCTTGTAGTCGAGTCGTTGTGAAATGCGGTCACCGGGGAGGCGCCTCGACTGAGCTGTGGAAATACGCGCCCACGCGTTCAACGGTTAGAAATTTAGGGTTCCGTATATATGTGACTTAAGACAACTTTAAGTAATATTGGTTGATTATTAAGTTCAACGAACAAGATTATTAGAGACAAGAATGGAAAAATAACGAATTGCATCACGGCATTTTGAAAGGATTAAAAATTATTGTATACATAAATTCGACTTATAATTATTTTAGCGAATTTATTAACATAACTAATAAGTAAGTAGTAAGTAAAAAATTTTATCAAAAAAAAAATGCGATCATGAATTTTTTTCATTTCGTAGATTTAGTGGACTTTAGATACGCAAATGACAAATCAATCAATTTTTTTTTTCTGTTTGACTTTGAAACTATACGTTACTTATTTGTAACTTATATTACCTAATTCCTACGGAATTACGAAGCAGGAAAATATACATATGATTTTCGTTTTAAGAAAGATACACTGCTGTTTAATTTGTTTTATGTCTAAAAACATTTGTATTCAACACGGCTAACACGTCTTTATTTACTGCATAAGACTTTCATATCGTCTTTTCCCAGTAAACTCGACAGTTGCAGTAACAAGTTTGCAGTGAACGTATCAATATTCAAACAATTGTTCAATTTATACGTAATCGTTCCGCACGGCTGACGTCGGATCAGAGAACGTTTGCTGCATTTTATTCTACAGTACACCACTACTGGAATTTCGGTTGACATGACGTGGCACTTCATGTGAATGGTTTACTTGTATATATTGTTTTCAGAAAGGATTTAAATGTTTTACAAGTATTATTCCATTTTTAAATTATAAAATTACTATTCAATGATTGTTTAACAAATATTTAAAAAACTATTTATTAACTATTTAGAATTTTGAAGACATTTCTGTACATTTGTATTTTCAAGTTCCATAAGAAGAGTACATCTTAAGTAAATCTTTTATCTCGATAACTGTAATAGAGACCTCGTAAAGGGTGCATTTAATTTGTTAAAATGATATTGTACCTGTACAAAATATGAATTTAACTTACTTTACGGTAATATATAAATTGTAAAACATCATGCGAATAAAACTGAGGACGCGGTAAAAAAGTATTACAGATTCAGAACTCGCATCGAAGTGCCAAATCCCTGACGGGATGCGAATTTTAAACATCGTCGAGTTATTGATAGTTGGACGTCTGTCGTATTTTATTTGACAGTTGGTTCAATCTACTCAAAGCAAGGTTATATAAAAATTACCATCAAAATGTGAAACTTCGATGAATCGTTTTATTTTATGATGTTTGAATCCACAGGTAAAGATGACTGAAATGTATTAAGTCGTTTGTGAAACATAAATTTTACGCGATTATTTGTTAAGATATAAACAAGTGAAATTATTTCCATGACCCAGAGAGACAGACAGACGAGCAATATTCATTTGGCACGATACGAAGACTGTCGATACTTCCACGATTATAATGAAACATTCTCGCGTTTTAGTAACAAGGGTCTTAATGTGGATAAAATTAAGGTCACCAATAACAATCTTGTTGTTTGTGACGCCATTTAATTTTATTCAATTTAACATTTACTTCAATTCAATTAACAATAAAATACTCAAACGGTGAAGGAACATTGCATATATTTGCTAAGAAATTTAAAGTAATGTGTGTAACGCCAGTAAATTCGCACTCATTCAATACGACCAGCGCGGTTATATCTCAAATTTAGGTCTTACATGAACTATCGATATTAACCTAGACGAATTAAAAATGTTTACAAAACAAATCAATATCAAGTAGTTGAAATTAAATACATTTTTTTAAAATAAAGACAAACTAACATTATATCATTGAGTAATCGATAAGTTTACGTATAAATTATCAATACTGCGAGGAAAAATAATATCAAAAGCAAATACATTTGTTAGACGGAAACTCTATCGTATGGGACGCGCTTACAATAGGCTACTTTGGTATTCATCCAATCATGTTAAAGCTTGCGAATGAATGGATGTTCATTTTACAATATTTCATTCGGATCCGGGCAAGTCACGGACGCTAGACAAATATAAATATCTTATGGACGCAAAAGAAAATACTTCTACATTACCGATATGTGCGAAAGCTCTGTTAATAAATAATATTTTTTACTTTGACTATAATTTCTATTTTTAAGATTAAGTTTTGAATATAAATGCGCGAATAATTTAAACTAGACAGCAAAAACCATACTGTGCTCGTCGGAGTAGGATAGGGCGCTGGACAGAAAGGGGCAACACAGATCTGCGAATTACGATCTCACGTAACCCTGTTAAAAGTCTTGATAAAAAAAGGGTCGCTGGTAGCGCTAAAACCGACACTGTAACCAAGATTATTTTTGTAATTCCATTTTTATTTATAACTGTAGCTTTCTTTTGTTTAACATAAGTACACAAATAACTTCTGTCAAATAAGTAAATAAATAACGTTGAGGCTTGAAGCTTTACCCTAAAACATTCCAATCCATTGGAGTTAAAACATTTGAACGATATGTTCTGGATTTGCTGAGACAGTGTCAGGCGACAGTTGCCGCGTTTATTTTGACGTAACGTCACATTTCATACATTTGCTGAACATATCAACTGTCTAGGCGGCCAGCACTAAAATAGAACACGCGACAGATATAAAGACGTTCGATTTAAAACGATTAGTCACTTTCATTATTGAAACGGCACCAAATTAATTAAATATAACATGATAATACTATTTGAATTGAAATTTTTGATACTATGAAATATTAGAGATAACAAAATACGTTGTTAAAACTTAATTATGTTCAGAAATTATTTCATAGACGAGTGGAAACGAATAATGGAAAAGTGGTAGTACTTTGTCGACGTAGCTTGACAACAAAAAGTTTAAACTTTTGCAAGTTTACGTTGGTTTATTAAATATTATGTTCATAAGTATAGGTTGATATAATTGTTGACGGGTGGCGGTGGGTCGGTACAATAAAACTGGAAGCGGAGTATTCTTGAAGCGCGTTTACCGCCCAGTGGGACGGTTAACACGTTGTAAACGCGGCGCCCCTTTGATTTATAAGTTTGTTATTAACGACCTGTTATAGCTTGTGATACAATGTCATTTGCACGTTATTCCTCTAATGCAGCGACAAAGATATTACAAAGTTTAAAAACAGGTCCGATTAGGTTTTTTTAAACGTAAAATAACTAACTCGCTATAATTTCTTAAAAGATTGACTACAATGGATAAGTTAAGAGTATATTTAAATAACGAACATGTAGGAATAGGTACATAATAATAGATTTTTTTAATATGTAGTTTTAGTCATATTAATTTAAAATTAATAGGGAAGTTAAAATGATGTAGGATATTTTTCAAGGTGCGTACTCGTATATCGATGCAGAACTAATGCCATCTCTAATAGCTCATTTTTAATGAACGTCAATTAATTTGTGGTAAATAATGGCTGGGTCCTAAAACTGTAAAGCGTTTAAGTTTTATAGTTATGCAAATTGTTTATATAACTTTGTTCTAATATTTTACGTCTTACTGTATAAAGTCGGGTGTGTTTAGATTAAAATGTTTTATTGGATTTTGTTATATATGTTATAAATATCTTAACTTTGATATTGCGATTAAAAAAAAGGAAAAGTCATAAACAATTCAGAGTATCGTTTAATAACAAATCATTAGTAATAATAGAGTATTAATAGTATCAGTAAACGATCAATTTATCGCAGAATCTTGCAAAATGTCAATACGTGAACTGCTAGGTCACTAGCGTGGGAATCTTAAAATTGTATATTATCGCAGTTTGTTATAAATATGTAGATATTATTGATAATTTATTTACAATAAAATTAATAAAGTAATAACTGGTTAGATGCATAACCATAAATGTCGACAGTTTTAATAAATTATATGCAATCATGTATAAGCAGATTTTAATATCAAATATTTACCACAAATAACTATATTATTGCCCCTGTTGGAGTGATAATGGTAATTATAGGTTTTATAAATTATCTTAGTAATATTATAAGAATGTTGTTAAATTTACGGATGGATATTTGTTACTAGATATAAGTATCTCCAGACTGACGAAATGAAGTTGGATAAAACTTAATACAGATGTAGAACATAGTGACGAAGAACACATAGACTATATGGTATAATTTGACATAAACTGTTTTTTTTTTAATTTATTTTGATTGCGTTTTGATGCACAAAGTCCAGATCTGTAGGAATGATAGAATACAACTCTACTAGTGTTCTCTAGTTTAAGCATTCAACTTTGTGAAGCAACAAGTGGTTTCACTACTGCACGTATAGGGTCCATTCAATGAAATACGACTTCAATAAAACTAGCGTACAAAAGTCTGCTATTGTAATGGCTTTTACTGCATCTTGCTACGATAAATAAATATTAGATCCTCTATACGGCAAAAAATCCTTCATCAATAAAAAGATAATAAAAAAATTGCGTTAAAATCCGGAAATCAAAAACATCGCAAAGCAAAAACATTTACATTATAATTTTAATTGCTGTTTTTCAAGGTATTAACAAAAAAAGAACATTAATACATAATTTAAATAATTGGCTGGTTTCTAAATATTAGAATTATGTAAACAACTTACGCGCGTAAATTTGTTTCCTTGACATATCCGTTGCTTCGTTAACACATGCGGAAAGTCGCGGACTTTGTCAGTACAATATGAAGACACGGAATGTGAGAGCAGAGTGACTATGATCGGGCAATTACTGCGCATATCGTTATATCGCCGCGAATGATAAATACGAGGTCGGTACTGATTTTTGGCGAGGTCTTACTTCGGCCTTCGTAAAAATTAGCGCGTTTTGCATAATGCGTGTGCCGTATTTACATTATCTGTGTGGTATTGATAATAAAGTGACACAGAGATAAGATCTGAGACCACTGTAGGAAGCGTTGGCAGTTTTACACGAGGGCAGAACAGTACACACACGTCTACTGGCGAAATAGTGCAGTTTCGGTGTGTGTATGAAGGTAGCAATACTCTGTCTGTTGTTTTGTTTTAATCGCCCTCGTGTGAAACTAGCATTATATAAGAGGGGCAACCTTGCAGTCGCTTCCCAGGTTCACACGATAATAATATGCGAATGGCCTAAAGTTGTGTTGGTAGTGTTTTTTCACCTTGATTTTGAAGTTCAATCCAAATCGACTAAATTATTTGTAAACACTACATGCGTTCTTATTGTCTTTTTTACAGGTAGTCATGGTTAAGATGATACAAAAAAAATGTTTGCTCAATTTTGTCAAAATAACGTGATACAAAAAGTTCGTTCTAATAGAGAAAGGGATTGTATTTTAATATACGTAAATATATAAATATCTGCTATACTACCTTCCACATTAAACAAATCACAGTTACATTGTTATCTTACAAGATAAACATCAGATGCGAGCAACTAAAAGCTCTTGCACGCGATTTTCGTGTATTCGTTATGCAACGTTCGGAGCTTTTGAGCTTTTATTGCGGCAGGTTTAACGAGGCGGGTTACACTTCCGCGGCATTCGTGCCTTCCGCGATGTCCCTAGATTGCCGATAACATTGTCGGCCTTTTGACATCACATTATATTACTGTGAGAATTTCACTAATCCAATAACTGTAACATGTTTGGAGGCGATAACGAATACATAATAGAGTTAGCCTTTTCAAGCAAAATACGTGCAAATTGTAGAGTTGCAGAATCTAGCTCTCTTTATAACAAAGTTTAAAGAAAAAACACTGTTTTTAAAATAGCTGTCGAATTATTAATAAAGTTGCTATTCTAGAAGAAGGTTTTTACTTTAAGTTTAGACGAGATCGTAAGTTTAAATTTTAAAAAATGTACACAATTTGAAATATTTTTTACACAACTCAATAACATCATACCTTTTATCGAGTTTACGTTTAAAAATATAAGACAAATTTATTACTCATCCGTAATGTATCAAGTCTGAGATGCAATAAATCCATCTATAAAAAGACGTCCAGCTCATATCGTTTCAACTCACCAGATTTAATTTGGTATAATTACGTTCAACACATTAGACGGGAGACGATCCGTCCACTCCGCGTTCGTTAGAGTTATTTATGTGCCATGCGGGCGGCGACAATATCGCTTATTAATTATTAGCTTTGTCCCACTTACACGCCTGTAACACCGTATCAGACTATCCCACTTTCCCGTGGGAACCTTTGTGAATAATGCGTACACTAGTTGATTTATATTTAGTCTAGACTAGCTGATAGGTAAATAGGAACCGGTTAATCTATTCTGAAGGATTGGATTGAAATATATTTTTTAAACGAAACAGGATCTTCTCACGGTTACACAGAAATGTGTTACTCACATACATGTTAAACATAATATTTAAATATAAAAAAAGAATCATCACACCTTAGATTTTATTGTATTGATTAAAAATTCAAATGCATACAAAATTATCAGGAATATCAACTTAGGTTATCAAAAAGTCGCTTATTATCGTAAACGGTGTTGTTAATAAAAATAATCGCTATTACGAGTATACCAATTAATAAATTTAACATATAACATTGCAAACGTTATGTGTTTATAACTGTTATTGGTTAACGTTTGAGGCAACTGAATGCGTTGTAACGGTAAACTGTTTCTGCGATGTAGGGCTTTTGCGAACAAGTTGAGATGACGGCTGACGAAATTTAATAGCTGTCGAGATTCAGTGTGGAGCAATTAGCAAACTGGATTATTAGCTACATCGGCGTGAGGCTGGAATGTTTACCTTTTCCAGCTCTTTTGGATGCGATGTGTCGGAAAATTGATGACTTTCAATTGGTTTTAGTTTACGTAGTGACTTTTATACTAAAACTTACTTTAATAATTCAGTAATACCGTCCCGTTCAATTTAATAACTTAACTCATACGCATATTAAACCTACTACAGAATACCTAATATTAAATCTACACTTAGTATAGCCGTTGGTAACCATTTAACAACTCTGGGTATTGCAGTTACATTGCAATCAATCAATATATAACACTAATAAAACTAATAGAAGTTTTATCTATAAAAATGAATACATACATAGTAAAGCAAGGGTTATTTCGCTATAAATTACTCGTTACATACGGAAGTACATTTTCGTGTCAAATAAAAGGCTGTTTACAAGCCGCAGTTGACTACATTGTAGCGTAACAACCGCATAGGAAGTAACTGTAGTTTTATATGCGATATTATCGAATACAGCTATTTGAATTAACAGCATTTTTATATCTTAAAACGAATAAGTAAATTGTTTATAATGATTGTCTTTCGGTTTAAAAAAACAATTATAAATTACATCTAACATCTTTGAAAATAATGGCTTCTTCTTAAGTTCTCTAAATTGTTCCGAAAAATATAACAACAGTCTAAACGGTATCACGGGAAACGGAATCAATTACATTTTTATATAAAAATAAAAGACACATTTCATATCGCAATCAAAAGATAATTTAATTAAACAATTAATCAAATTAACTCGATAAAACACACCATAAGGAAGTAGAAAAAAAGATAGGGGAACAAACAACTACATCCCGAGTATACGGGGGTTTTGTGATATTAACAAGTCATGGGTATGTCGGGATGCGGGCGGGATCGACCCGGTGACCCACTGCCGACTTGATTACTGCGCCCGATTCAATTGGCCGCACTCCGAACACGGTTAATACTATTATGTCCATAAACTAACATTACAGCTGTGCCTACACTTTAATATACTTTCTGTAGTGACTACGAAGTTGCCATTCAAAATATTTCTAAAGTAGATTTGAAACAGATTATTTTATAACAAGAAGATAAAGTTTTCATCTCATTCTGGCAAAATTCTCACAGCAAATTTATGTAAGATAGCTGTTGCTTGCAACTTCGCCCGCGTGAAATTAAAATATATATCCTATGTTATTCACAGATAAATTACCTTTCTAACGGTGAAAGAATTATTGAAATCGGCCCAGTAGTTTTTGAGTTATTACAATACATACAAAAATCCAAAAATACAAATCTTTCCTCTTTATAATATTAGTATAGATATAAATTTTATTCTTTTCATAATAGTTTGTCGCAGTCTGGCTTGTTTTTTTAATTTTGCGACCGCCTGTACATCACAGTAAATTTCTCAGATAGGCAGTTTAGATTAAAAGATATTCGGTCTCTTTTTAAATATGAACAGATCTGGATGAAATTTTGCATAGGTGTAAAGTATATTTTGGAAGAACACATAGGCTAATTGCTTTTATTTTTAATACTACACAGACGGAGTCGCGAGCGAAATCTAGTAATATTATATGTGTTAAGTACCAGGGCCACATAAGTGTGACGTGAACGGTGAGGGCTTGAACACACGTGTTGTTAAATAAAACTTCGTTAGTGATTTGGACATTTTATTTGTTTCTTATCTACTTCTATAACACTGTCTACATGGGGAGTCATATATCTCATTGTTTATTCAATAAACATAAAAAAAGATATATAAAATGCTGTTTAAAGTCTACTAAAGCTAAAAACAAAGATATAAAATAACGAATATAGGCAAGTGTTTTAGTAAAGGGGAATGCACACTTATAACAAAACGCAGAATTTTGTCATCCATACTCTAAATAATTTAACGAGTAACGGACCAGCTGCAACGGGTTTCGTTTTAATTTAAAAAAAAATCCTTAACTATTTAAGTACTGATTTATATTTTCAACAAAAACGGATCAAAAATAACTTTAAAATACTTTTGTGGAACCATAAACCATGTAATTATTTTGGAACCAATAATAAATCAGATTTTTAGACTTTTATTGTATGTATTGACACTTAAAATGACCGTATTATCGGCTGCTGACACTTGTGTTGATATTGTCATCTCACTTACACAGTTAGAAATATGTTTATTTGACAATGTAAACATTACAGCGGTTTCGATGTTACGTTAATTCCTTTAAATAATACTTTTTAGTTGAATTCTGGGAACGATTTAAAAACGCTGCGTTCTAACCGTTTAGTGTGCAAGGCCCTTAACAAACTAATTATTACAGGAACATTCTTGTTAAGTATACTTCATCTTCACTTAGGGGATTCGATTATTCAGGCTGAAACAAAAGAAATTATTTTTACTTTAAGAATCTAACCAACATTTTATCCAATTGAATTTAGATGAATTTAAAATCGTAAAAAAACATTTGGCACCCACATTTGACAGTTGGTTGGTTAGCAAAATTTAACAAAAGTTAACTACATTTTATTTATTAAAGTTCTAAATCCAATTTTTTGGCGGCAATATTATAACTGAGATCAATTGTTACGTTGTATTTCGTTAAATGTGGAAAGGAAGATGTTTTTGTAAGTGCGATAGAGAGCGACTTACTCGTGCGGGGTAGACGAAGGTGGTGGCGAGCGTGCTCCCGAACAAGTTCGTCGCGCGGCAAGTGAACTCGCCGAGATCCGTCCAGCGCAGAGAAGATATTACCAACTCGCCCGAACGCAGCACCTGATGTAACGAAATAATTACATTTAATTTGACGATTAACAAAATACAATCTATATCAATACTAATATTATAAAGAGGAAAGATTTATATTTTTATATGTATTGAAATAACTCAAAAACTACTGGACCGATTTCAAACATTCTTACACCATTACAAAGCTACGTTGTCAGTGAGTAGCATAGGCATATTTATGTACACGCGGACGAAGTGGCGAGCAACAGCTAGTATAAAATAGTTTTAATTATTAGTCTTACTAGTGAGCCTATTTTTTAAGAAATGTTAAATTCGAAGCCGAATATTTGCTAAAAATTTTCATTAGGCGCTGATCGACATCTTGTTTAAATTAATTTTATGTGCAATAAAATCTGTTTATCAAATTAAATGCAGAAGGACAATAAATAATAATGTTCCATGCTTGATAATTTGATCAAAAGATGATACCTTCATTCTGGGGTCGTTGCCGACGAGCCGGCCGGTGCTGTCGTGCCAGGTGATCTTTGGGCGCGGATGTCCGCGCGCGCGGCACGGCAGCGCCACGCTGCACCCGATACAGTCCGCCAACACTTTGTACGTCACAAGGATCTGTGGCGCGAAAGGAAGCAGCTTGCTGCGCTCTGATAGGTCAGTGCTGCCATCTGTTGATGAGAAGATTAAGTGTTAAAACGAACTAACACTCACAGAAAATTGATATAATAAGCCTATTTACTTTTAGGCCTATAAACCTATTTTTTCTTAGTTTTAAATTCTTTATAACACACATTGCAACTCGAAATTCTGCTTACTACTTAAACCAAGTGCTGCCATCTATTGTAAAGAATTTGATGCGTTATTCTATTTTAGCAGTCTTAATTAATTCTATAGTTAAAACATTTTGACTACGTCTCTAATAAAACACCATTTGCCAGTATTACTTACTCGAATTGTAGACTTTAGTAGACGCTCGACGAGTGTTCAGACCCGCGACCGCTAAGCAGGAGTACTCCGTGGCCCCCGCGCTCCCCGCCCTCGCCGCGGCTCGCACCAGTAATGTAGACGAAACTCGTCCGAGGGACGTAGGGTTTGTGTCTATTATCTCGTTGGACTCCAAGTCATACTGCAATTAAAAAAAACTTTCAGAAACCTGTGAAGATATTAATGAAATGTAAAGATCCCTCTCCATAAAACAATGTTTCATTTGTTTTGTTAAAAATCCGCAACGGCGCTGTTCATAAACTGTTCCTTTAGGTAACTTACCTCGTACACTGGAGCGTCATTTTTGAACCAATGTATAGATGGCGCTGGAGTGCCCACAGCTTCGCAGTTTAACTCCAGCGGGGCTCCACTTGAATGGACGATCACAGGTTTTGGTTTATCTATTATAGCTAGAAATTTCTTTGATGCCTGCCTTGATTGTACTGCAAAAGATTTGTATTAAAGACCTTAATTAAATGATCTAAAAAAAATCCAAGTTATTGCAGATATATTGTAAACTAATTTTCATCCGCGACTTCTTTTGCACGGAACTAAAAAAACTAGTAGCGTACTATATCTGTGACAAATTTTAGCGAGATCCGTTATACCGATTTGGAGATAGTAACAAAAAACCATAAATCTAAACTTTCGCATTTATGCTAAATAAAATTTAACTTTATAATACTCTATACGTATTCTGATGGCTTTCTATGAATGATAAAAAGTTTGTGTTATTTTTAACTTACTATTAAAAAGATTATTATCCAATTCCAGTAACTTCATGTGTCGGTTGACGTTTGAAGAGCGTCCCCCGCTCAGTAGCGCCGCAGCGGCGAATAGCAGTACTATGTAGAACATTGTTTCAAAACTTTGTACTAGAAGAGATTCAAGGTTATATTTGTCTGAAACAAGAAAACATTAAAATTTAATTGTTTTATATTAAACTTTAGCATGAAAATATGATAGTTTCATGACAGATTCCTACAAAAGTACCAAGTAGACAAATGGTTACCATTGAGTACCTTAGTTTAAAATATATCCTTTTTTAAATAAATAACTATTAAAACCATGTACACTCATCGAAGTGTACGCGGATTGATTCCAATTCACGCCAGTTTTCTTTGTGGTCGTAGTATTAAGGGGAGAGTAGAGACATCCGTGAGATGTTACGAGCTCTACCACTGTTAAACTAGACTATAAGAAACTAGACTACGACTAAGAAGTATACTTGTCTTATATTGATTTAACATTAAAGCTGGCATTCCTTTGACTAAACTATCGCACAACTGTTGCGCGATTGTCGATTGTTTCGCAACCAATTCAACTGTTTAGTTACACAACTAAAAATCGAGTAATGTACCTTATAAACTCATAGGAATGAAAGCGAGATTAAACAGTTGTGCGATAGTTTAATCAAAGGTGGGCGCTTGCTCTTAGAATCTATATAATTGACTCTGTAGTGTTGGGTCGTATTTAATAAGTTAGCAACTGCAGTAGGAGACGACGGAGTGCATCCCATCGTTAGCCAATGTAGCGTCTAAAAATATTACTTCCTAGCCAGACATTTAAGAAAGATATAGACATGGCAGTGAACAAAATTTATTCACCGGTATTTTCTCTGAAAGGTACAATTTCAGTTTCATTCTTGTAATGAAACATTTTACAAAATTATAACAATCTTTAGTTATATAATAAACTAAACAGTGTCTATAATAAAATAAAAACATTTGAAATTTACGTGAAGAATGTCTCAAGTGAAGTGTCAATTATGCCTACTCTATATATTTTTGAATCTCTTTGTTCCACGACGACGTGCGCGGTATTAGATGTCGACTAGCTATCGCCCGTGACTTCATACGTGCGGAATTAACTTAGTAGGTTCTCCAGACTGTACATCTGTGATTTTCTTTGAGATCCGTTGAGATGTACTCGAGATACAACAAACATCCTAACTTTTTATAAAGGTTATTGTCCTAACTGTATTATAAGAGAATAATTAAAAGATTTCAACGCAAAAAATTCGAGTTAAATATGACAGACAAAGAGTCTTAGATTTTCTAATCATTTATAACAAATTGAGTTTGCAATTTTTGTTCATATTAATGTTTAGAAAAAAAATTCGCATCAAATATGTAGACAATCTTTACCTAAAGGATCCGTCAAATTTTTTCCTAAAAATCATAGTGTATTTTTAATATTTTTTACACTTAATTGGAAGTTTGGGTATTTTATATGATTACGTTTTTTTTTCTATCTGTAAAAATGGTTGCCTGTAACTCCATCCGCGTGGAGTTTAAAAGTTCAAAACTTTCTCCCCTTATTTAAACACTCAACCATCTAATTGTTTGACAATTGTCATGTCATTCTATTGAAGGAATGACACCGAAACATTTAAACTTAGGACCCTTAATTAGACGATGAATTGAAAAAACGCTTGCAAATATCAAGTCTCTACGCTGAGGATATTTTTCATTCTATCGCGAGCAAAAGTTAGTTTTGTATAAATAGGCATTAAAATATGAATATATCGTAATATTAAATTAACTTCACCTAAACTTTGTAATGAACCAATAGTTAATATTTTTATTATTAAATAAAACTATTAACATTGACTGTTACAAGGAAACAATTATATAGTTTTTATAATTTTTTATATATAATATTGAAAGGTAAAATAGAGCTTAAAAAAACCTCTTACCAAATCACATAAGAGTTTACTCACCAATAAATTAAAACTAAAATATCACAGATTGCCAACTTTTTAATATAAAAATTAAACAAAACACAATTTTTCAAAACAGTTTCCGAACGTTGCGACAGCACGTGTTTTAAAAAAAATAAAGAAAAAAGTCGCTGTCAAAATGGCTAACTAGAGACATGTAAACACGTTAAGAGTCCTGAACTAAATGGACGTGTGTTGTTTTAGCTTGCTTTATATAGCCGTTGTTGGATGGGATGACTTAAATTTTTTGAGTTTTGATTGACTCTTGCACGCAGTCCCTAACGTGTCAAGAGGAAATCTGTCACCAGGCAAAGAAAATTAGCGCGCCATATTCTCTTGTTGTTGTTTTAATTAAAACCTTTTTGTCTATATATATAAAAGAAAGTTGTGTTAGTTACACTATTTATAACTCAAGAACGGCTTTACCGATATGGCTGAAAAT
>JAOCNA010000006.1:3685608-3700681 GCA_026546675.1 Papilio helenus
CGGCGGGGCGGGAGGCGCGGCACACCTGCGGCGGGATCGGTCCGACGCGAAGCTTCCCGCTGAACTACGCAATAAACGCTCGATAAACTTTCTCATTAGGCGCGCCTAACCGTGCGATTGTAAGCTCGCTCCTCTGGCCGCAGCACGCCGCGCCGCGCTGCTCGACTGCAATGCAATGCAATGCAAGGCAATGCGACATGCGGCCGATTCACACTTGTCCACACAGCGCTGCGCAAAGCTTTCGCCACGCGTCACCTTCTACCGTGCGTCTGCGCAATGCCTTTTGTACACTTAAAGTACGTAAACATAATTGGAATTAATGACTTGTATGCAGTTGTGAAACAGTTTAATTTAAAGTTTAATTGGTTAGTCATGTGCGCGATAAACGCTCATAAATGGTTATTTACTTAAGCACGATTAATGTGGAATGCTATCAATAACATGACATAATTTTTATCTTATATCTTACATTTAATCACTTTTTAAATTTGTTCAACTCTCTTTAATTGCTGTTTCATTGGAGCTGTCAAAAAACTTGGGACATATAAATCGTTAAATAATTCCTTTGCATAATGGTGTTTTAAATATCCAATTTTAGTTTTAAATATTTTTTTGAAAAGTCAACTACAACTCATTAAAAATTTCAATAGTCACTTGCATAGAAATAAAGTCCAATAATAAAATTATAAATAGAGAATAAATTTAAATTCCGCGACCTTGAGCCCAGCGCCACGTGTTATCAACACGTGTCATCGTATCAATATCGGCAGTTTTCCATAGGTTTCCATGGCCTGCACTCCTAAATATCATCCGTCTCAATCTCTTTACAAAAGACTGACAAAACAAAATGATACGCGTATTTAGGCAATGGAAAGTCAAGGTTATGTGAACCCTTTTGTATTATTACCTTTTAGATCCATCTTCTTTGGTCTATTTGCGGTTGACAATAGCTAGAAAAAACTGAATTTATTTGAATTTCGTTCTTTATTCTTTAAATCATCATCAACTTGCCCTTGTCCCTACACAGGTCGTCACAGTATGTGCTGCTATTTCATACATTTCTATCAGTCGTCATATCTGAATTCACTTCTTAAGCATATCCTTTTTCAAACAGTCCATCCGTACTTTCTTCGGTCTTCCTCTACCTTTGTAGCCATCCACATTCAGTCTTAACACTTTCTGTTTTGGGTCCACATCCTTTCGTCACATAACATGTTCTTTAAATAAGAAACTATTATCTGAAAACATGATTAGATTTCAATAATTCAATGCAATTCAAATCCAATATCTTATCTTGACAAATATCGCGTATGTTAATATAACGGAGTCGTGACAATGAACAGACAATTTGCATGACGTGTAATAATTTATGACAGATATTAAACGTAAAAAAATTGTCATCATAATTGTAATTGACGTTTTAGCATTTTTTGCATGTTTTTAGTCTCTAATTGTAAAATTATAAGAGTTATAAGAGTCCAGATGATAGATTGTTTGAAAGAGGATAACCGTAAGAAGGGAGTGAATTCAGATATGACAGCTGGTAGAGTTGTATGGAAGTATACATAAACCCATAAAGAGGGCAGATAGCTGATAATAAACTGACGCAAGTTAGAAGCTCTCACTCTAAATATAACCTACAAACACTTTAAACGGCTAACACTAGTTCTGAAACTCGGTCAATAAGTTCGACATCAGATAAGATCGTGAGACAGATTTCTTAAATTGAAATGTGATTTAAAAGACGACTGGATAAGTTTAGTCCACTTTGTAATTCCAGAATCATTAATTGCTTTACTACCATTTGTAGTGCGAAAACATTTTAATTCAAACAGTAATCAAATGTAAACTTAAATAATTTTTATAATTCAGTTCATTTAAGATTGCTTTGTCCACTTTCTATTGTTTTTTTTTTTCTTTTTGTTTAAGTATTTTAGACACTCATGTTGATTTGATCTCAGTTCATTTTCCATTCACTACCAGTAACCAAAGTTGGTATATATTGGACCATAGACTGCCAATTTGAGTTTTGATTCCAGCCGTGATAAGTACTTACGCAAGCCATAAATTATTGATAATATGGGTTGCATTAAACGTCGATACATTTGCTCTCCGGTTCTGCCCATTTATAGGGTGCGGCGATGAGTGAAGGCTACTGTTCTTGCCTTAACAGTTTTCTTACTAAAATGTAAAGTAGTGTCGTCAGTAGCCTAATGGTTGGGATACGTTCGTTCCTAATGAAACTTGAAATGTTGTTACATCATATTTTGTTGAAAGGTAAACGAAAGCAATATCGCTATGTCGTGGGTCAGCCTTAAGCTAATCTATTTTGTAGAGTGAAAGTTGCGATTCCTATGTTCCCAGAGTGTCAGCTAATGTCGTATCAAGGCATTTGTCAGATGTGAAAATGATTTCTATTTTGAAGCAGGACCAGAGGAGCGCTACGGATGTTTTCATTGCCAGCTCGTCCCGTATCTGTCCCTCGAACACCATTCACCGTCGCGTACAATTGATTATAAATTAATTCATTAGAGTAATTAAATAGGCAGTTAAACAATTTAGTAACAGATTCTTGGTTAGTTATCAAACGATTATATGTATTTAATCATATGATTATTATATAATGTAATGTAAACTTTATCTATTACCTAAGTCTATTGAGACTACTAGATTCCATGACATTTACTATTTTAAAAACAACATTTTATGTCGTATGCAATCAAACCTGTACTGATCTTAGCGTGAGAGATTTATTTAGTATCTTAATGCTAATATAATTTCCCTATTAATTAAGATGCATGTCACAGAGATATAACCTATAAATACCAATTAGCACATAACCTATAATTGCCATCAAATAACTCAGCAGTGGCAAAGGAACCATATAATTCAATGTACATTGATGAACACTTATTAGCATTTTCCGTTCCCATTACGGAAACCGTCGGCGGTTGTAAGAGCTAACCCGCGCGAAACCGTGTTTTTATGTTTTTTGTCTGTGAAAAAAGAAAAAGAATATAAAACACAATGTTCCAGCCAGCTGCGCTTGCGCATCCTGTCTGCATCGCTACACCTCTTACGACGAACGTATAGCTATCCTTTATTGGCACATCGATTTATTCGTTGGGGTAAAAGAGATCACAATACTGAACTGTTGTTGCATTGAGATAACGGCAGTCTTCCGTAAACCGCCGCGTACTTTAAGGTGTTAATACACTGAAGAAAATAATTATTTCGCAGTTTAAAACTACATTTAATTTCATATCAATTACTAGCAATATTAAGCTAAACATTTAATAATCTTTTCATGTCGTAATTTTGTTTGAATTATATTTAAGAAGTTTGATAGTTTATGAAATCTAATAAAAGCAAAAAAGCCTTAACGATTACTTTTAAACATTTTTCATATATGATCCAGTTTACTAGAATGATTTTTTTTTATCTCTAAACGACAAGTGTCGATAATAGAAATAATTTATCCACGTAAGTGTGTAAGCGCCTTAACAACAATTTATTAGACAAGCCTATTCGTACAGTTAAGTGTGAAATGGTCTCTACTTCGGGACAAAACGATGGTTTGTCAATATATTGTAATTATGAAATAATAACGTCGAACTCCCGGCTCTTACAACTTATCGCTAACAATGAATCTATGTTATACGAACAATTGACTACTTCATAGTTTTATTGTTTCTTCCGTTATGGTTTATTTCATAGCATTAAAAGCAGTAGTTACATGTAGAAATACATAATCTATATCTATACAAATAATCAAATTGGAGTGTCGGTTTGTAATATCAAAAGAAAAAGTCCAGATTTCGGGAAGATGATGTATTTGCGTTGCTGATAACGAAAATCACCATTAATTTTTTTTTTTGCCTGTCTGTATGTCTGTCTGTCTGCCAGTCGCGTTTGTTCCGGGTAATCTCCGAAACGGCTGGGCCGATTCCGACCGGACTTCCACGGAAGGGTAGCTGACATAGACGGGCATATTATAGGCTACTTTTTTATCTTAATATTTCGTGGACGAAGTTGTGGGCAACAGCTAGTACATAATAAAACATAAATTCGTATTCGTAATATACAATGTATGTTAATTTAATGAGCATCAAATGCTTCTTTGTTCAATGCTGCGGTTTTTTTTTCAACTATAAGAAAATGTAACGTTTGTTTAACTTATCCTATAATAAAACAAAGGGCTTTTTTACATTCTTTTATCGTTGAAAAATTGCATTCTTGGACGTAACATTCAAAGATTATTAAACGAACTGAGGCAATATAAGATGAAATAAAATCTGTTTGCATATAGAGAAATCAATAAGTTTTCTTCGAGACTGAAATATAACATACGGACATACAGACTACAAACTTTTCAAAGCATTTCATGTAGGTTTTCATATAATGAATAGCGTGACGTAGCGTAAACAATAAAAATATTTATCTAAAAATAGTACGTGCAACGTAAAACATTTGGACAAACGATTGTTCATGCCTTAGAAATGCCGTCCAGTTAAACTGGGCCCAATTTATATAGCGAATGTAATTATGGAGCAATTTAATTTATGATCACGTCGACGTGGGGCACGTAGATTGCCATGGGAGTTTAATGACTTAATAAATATCAGTGTTCCTAGGCAGGCCACGTTCCAGCCCTTCTTACCCTCTTACAATTAATGTGGTGGCATGTTTAGTTAGCTTCATTAAAACTTACCAAGTTATGTCCTTATTACTATATTTTACTCTTTTTAATTTAGTTGGTTAATTGCTTATAAGACGGACATTTTATTTTACCTTTTGTATTATTACGTTTTTTACATGAAGATATTATTGTCAACAAATGGAAGTTTTGCGAGACATGAAAATTCTTAAATTATTTGATAGTCTACATTATTTAAGTTTTTCTCGATATTTTATTCTGAAGAAATTCTATAAATTTGCGTTCGTAACATTTAGAAAATAGTTACAGGACATCGCGGAATTAAATTCTAGACTTGTAGGCGGACCACCCACTCCGCTCGTGACATTTAAAAGTGATATGTCAAAGGAAATTTTTTAACATGACACTTCCAAAGGTCATCGATGGAAAGGTTTCTTTTACAATTAACAGTAAACATCCATTAAATAATTAAGAACAGCCAAGATAAGCATTTGGTAAGCGGCCTCGTTTTCTAACTCAGACACTAAGCTACGAACAATCTATACTAAGGGCTACTTAACTATCTTTAAAACGATTCATTGCTGCAGTTAGAATGTTCTAGAGGTTTACCCGTGTAACATAATTCAGGAAAGCTAAGAGTGTTCCGTGAAATCTACTACATATTGTGTCTCTGTTTTTTCCAACAGAATGAGAGAGATAACTATAGTAAGATATGAATTTCACTGAGCGGTTCACACTGTACTTATCTCTACATATAGCTGATAACGTGAGTGTCGGCGGTTAAGGCCACTCTTTATCTTTCAAGGCCATTACGAAACTCAATACAATTTTTAGCAATTATTAAAATGAAGGACGATTGGAATTTGTTCGAAAAAACATTTACCCCTGGAATGCAAACTAAGAATGAGATGGATAAAGCTCATATATTACCATAATAAAACCCATAATTTCAAGTAATTTCACAAACACTAAATTTAAACACAAAGTTTTGATCATTTACGAGACGCGGTTATTATCGATGTGTGCAAGCTTTGTACAAATCCATTGGAAAAACATCGTAGTTTATTTTATAAGAATCATCGAGGAATGCGATGTCGGAAAGAGGAAGTGCGATATCAAGGAGCTGTCGCGTCGCCGGCGTCCGGCTTCACGCTTTGTCTGCTCGTTCGTACAATTTATACAAGCATTCGAGGCACGCGGCACGCGGATAAGTAATCACTACATAGTTCATCAGGAATAAGCTTGTTGATAAATTAATCAATTAGTCTGTACTCTTAGAACACTCCAGAGAAAAACGAGAATAAATTGAAACCGTTCATCATACGGGGTTCAATACATTAGATTAATGCTGGGTTGCTGATGTTTCCATGTATTATATCATTACCTAGTTATTCATTAGAGTTAAGTTGACCTAAGTTTCGGAGTTAATCGGAGCAAAACGTACGTGATACGGTAACGCATTTCATGAAATTATTGAACCAAAAACACTAAGAGATGGTAAGAAGTAGATGGGAAACAGGCTATTAGTATTATAGTATAAACGTAGTTTAAAAGATTTGTATCATACTACTGTGGCTTGTTAATTTTAACACTATTTCTGTACAGTAATTGGAATATAGTAATAACACTATATACTCGTAGTTCGAACTGTAGAACAAATCATTAAGTACTAATAAAAATTTGAGACGCTAAGTCCAGAGAATTTACTATGATGATCGCAAACTTTCGTTAAGCGATGGCATTCGAAGATCATTAATCTATTTAAACAGTCGACAGCAAAAATATGGTGACTACAATCACTTCAACATTATGACATGAGTTGGTTTAACAATATGATATGGTAGGAGAGTATGAGAGATAATATCAGTGTGCGAGAAATGATTTAAATAGAATTATCCGGTCGTTGAGACGGTATACCCGAGCAAGTTGGGTTGCTTTAAATCGGCAAATGCGGAAGCCAGACAATTGGGTTGGCAAGGATTTTGTGTTCAGTCGGATAGTCCCAGTTAAGTTATTGCGAGAAATTTAAATAGCTTACATGCTGACAAATCCTGTGATTGTGATAATATTTTCTACAGATAAGGCAATATGTTAACAGATTGAGGGGTAAAATGAATATTGAGTTTATTAATATCAATTCACACTTTTACATTTATTTCATGTGAAGTATATAAAGATGGAAATTACTATTATGTTAGCGATATTTTACATTTCGTTTGGCGATACAAAGGTGAATAAGTTATGCTAGATTCAGCTATGTATTTCATGTAAAAAAATAAAAAGAGAAATATGGAAGAAACCGAGCGAAATATACACAATACCCATTAAAATATGTTCAGTGTTTTTAATTAGATGAATATTTCAAAAGTGCAAAGTAATTTTAAGACTTTCCTTTTAATTTTTACTTAACTCTTTGAATTGTACGCTAGTTGATATTTAAACTCTGTATACATTATTTATTGAATTTATATACAAGTGCAATGTCCTGCATTAGTCCACATCTTTGTCACCACCGTTCGAACACCTCTAGCCCGCGGCGTGTATATCTCTCCGCGGGTACAAATGGTTTTATACAGTGCGATGCAAGAACCAGTTTAACGGTCGCGGCTTGGCCCGTTAACTGCTGAACACTGAATTGCTTTCCGTTGTCGCACTTCACTCAGATTTTCGGACAAGTAGATTAAAGGCTTACCAAGGACTTTGAAATTCAAATTGGTTTTTTACTTATGTTAATTCGACGTAGAGACAAAACTTAAAATATATACTATCTTTTGTTCTTGAAATAGGGTGCAAACACTGGACATTAAGGAGTTACACGCTATATTTGTACGTTAAAAAATACACAAGAAAATATTTTATGATTAACAAACCATGGTAACAACTTCTAAAGGGTAGTTATTTGTTTAAGAATTATAGAAACAGTACTTAGGGGTTTTTGCACTCGTTCTTCGCATGTATTATGCTTTTTAAGGATAAAATGTGTACGCAATACGTATAAGTAAGGCTAAAGCATCATTTTTGTAACACCTGACCACCCAGTATGTGAGCAATGGTCCGTGATATTTTCTAGGAAATCGTATTCCTATGGCTATTGAACAGTACTGAATATAGAACTATATGTAAAGGCAAACATGTTTTTTTCTAATGTTTATGTATTTCGTAATAATGCGGCAACTTTTTCTAGGAATATCGTTATACGCAAATTAGTTTTTTTAGCAAGTCATATGTTTCGTATGGCCACATATAAAACCGATCTGTAACATGTTAGAATTATTAGATTTTATACCGTATTATAAATTTAAATTCTTTTGCATGCTGCTGTTTACAACAAAAATAATTCGTGATTGTTTTCACTTGTCTTGCATATCGAACAAGCTTTGAAGTTTTTTCGTTATCTGACAAAAAAATTGAAAGCTTTCGTAAGCAAGAGATGTGAAACAGACACAAAGCTTTCAGTTCATATCCAAATTGATGCTGAAAAGAGATGGGTGGGGGGTAGGTACATCAAACATCGTAAAATACGGAGTTACGGAGACACCGAAAAACTTTCAGCAATAGGCAGTTTGGAGTGGTCTCTTCAGACGAACAAATGATTCAATGATATACACAATGTTGTCAGAATGTCTAGAATCTGACTTAGCTGTTATGCTGTTGTAAAACATTTTTATACAGTCTACTAATATTATAAAGAGGAAACATTTGTATTTTTGTATGTATTGAAATAGCTCAAAAACTACTGGGTCGATTTCAATAATTCTTTCACTATTAAAAAGCTTACTCTTTTAATTTCACGCAGACGAAGTCGCGAGCATCAGCTAGTTCCTTATAAAATGAATCTAAAGTGTATTAAACAGAAATCAACTTTATTTTTGTAGCATTTTTTACCCAATGATTAATTTTACTTCTTACTAAATGTGAAAGTTTACATGGATGTTTGTTATTACGTATTACCAGAACCAGAACGGCGAAACGGATTCATCTGAAATTGGACATAGTTGTAGAACATAGTCTGGAACAACAGAGGCTACTTCTAAAGTAAATAAGTTTTTTTTAATTCCGGAATACTTAACTAGAAGCTTATTAATGTAATAAATTTACGCTATAACCGCCAAGATTATTACGTAAAATATATTTTTACGTAATGTATTTGTAATTTTTTATCGCGTTTTTTAATTTCATCTAAACTTCAAAGACGTCAACGAGTTAAAGCCAGGTCATTTAAACAAACCACTTCAGAATTTCATTATCAATAAAACATTACCAGCAATTGTAAGAGTTGTGGAACTTGACGTCACGATGACGTCACGCGTAGGGAACGCCCACAAGTTATCAATGTTGTGTGGGCGATACTGGTAGATCTATACTAAAGGCTATCATTTACTAGAACTTGAGATTAACTTAAAATAGACATATAGATATTCGGAGTCTGAAAATATCTCCACTACCACGTATTACTTTCTGGAGATAGGTAAGAGTACGTTAAGGGACTCTATAAATAAGTACTCAATTATTTTTTTAGGTAGATTCGGCATGGTAGTTGTATGGTATAGCCTTGACTGTATTTCATAACTAAATGATTAGTTTATACTTACATGTATTGGAATATAAATTTTCTGAATCCAAACAGATCTGAATCGATTAATTTACAAACATTTAGCGTAGATTTGATTGTAAATTGAATCATAAACACAACTTTTAATTTGCTTAATCAGTTACATTTTAAATCTTCAAATTAAAATATTCCGTTTACAGTACTATTAAAGTACATTGAATTTACGACTATAGCAAATAGCGGAACACACTGGCCCATCTATTTTAATGTAAACATTAGCAGGACAGGCGCGAGTGGATTGATATGTCTGGTTAATCACAGCGATAGTCCCCGTCGAACAAAGAGAGATGCGTTTTTATTCCTCATTGTGGACCACAAAGAGGACCAACAATCGAGCATTCACTCCTTGCTCGAATTATAGGGTTGTCAAAAACGGTACAGTGTAGGTAAATTTTTGTTTATTGTTGTTCTTTACTTGATCACATCGATAGCTTACTAATTATTTCAGATTAAGAATATTGTTGTACCCTGCCCGGATTTAGGTTCTTTGCGAGGTGCGAAGACCAGTCTACATGTACATACTTGTGAAAATCGTAGCAATATGTATATCGAATTGTTTCCCTTGTTATGACTGCAGTAAAAGATTTAAAAATTGGATTTATTGCGAAATACTTTTATGTTTGTAATTAGTCATCCTTAACAATACATTGTAATTTTTACAATAAACGAACTTTCTGACAATTTTCAGTTTTAAATACGCATGTAGTTGACAACCATATGAAATCGTCTACATTTCAATAGAGGGGCGCTGCGGGGGGTGTGAAGTGGGACGCGGGAGGAGCGTCACGTCGCCGCTGTTATAAAGCTCCAGTGGATTTCCGAGCGCTCTCTCAAGCTCTGCACTGAAGCTGCAGATAAAATTTTCACAAGATATTACCAACAATTCCTCTGATTTATTTCTAATCCCATAAATGTCTCTATTCAAGAGTTCTCTGACAATCTGTGCTTCGACTCCTAGTATTTTGCTGTAAGGAGTTTACAATTTTCCGGCTTTTATTTAACAAACGAATCTGGTTTGACCCGTATTTACTAATAGTGTAGTGAACGTTTTAATACTATTTGAAAAAAAATAATAACTTCTAAAAAAGAAGTGAAAAGTTTAATTTTACGTATTAAACTTTTCACTTCTTACTAATGTACTTACTAATGTATTCATTCATCGGTTATCCTTAAATATGTATGTTTTGAAATAACGTTTTCCTTGAGTTTTCGTGAAATGTGTTTAGTTAAAATCAGTGGTCTATTTACAGCTGAAACAAATCATCGGAAAGGTCATGTCGGTGGTCGCAAGGGAGATAATGGATTTATCTACACCGCGAGGTATTGCGGTTAAATTTATATTGTAATTTGTATATTTAAGCTACTAGTATATGACAAATTAAGCAATTAGAAAATGAGTAATGGGAAAACATTGTATTGTATTTGGAAATATAATGTAAAATGCAGAGAACTTGTTGTAGTTGAGGGTAGTTTAGTTTATTTTTGACGTTTCGTCAACCTTGCATTGCAACTATGAGCGTCGTCAAGGGAAGATAAGGGCAACTGCCCTCCACTAAAGAATTTACAATAGACATGAAAAGTACTTCAAATAAGACTGTGTTAATGGCAGCTTCCCTATCCCATCTAGGCTAGGTCTAAAGGCCTTCAGGCCTAGATCATCGGCTGGCGAGACTCATGTTTGCATAAAGGATAGTTCATAAAATTTAGTAAGTTGTATTATTTATGCGATAAACATAATATACACGTACTATAAAATGTCAGTTAATTTAGTTAATCGTGAAAACGCAGATACGCCTTAAAAATATTTATCAAGTATAACTCTTTGAATAAATACTTTTATTTAAGTCAAAGTTGAAATGTTTAAGACTTGTAATAATAATAAGTTAAGTATAAAATAATTAAAATAAACGTTGTAGTGTTGATTTGAGTCGCGGGCCATTAAAGTCGGCGCGGCTTAACGGTCACTCAATTAACGTCCGCCCGGTTTGATTAATCTCCGTACGAGTGGAAACTTTCAAGGGGATTGTTTACAAAAACTGGATTATATGATATCGGAAGGTAAATGATATTGCTGTCGTTTGTTTAATGAGTAGATTTTTTTATCAAATGTATTTAGACGTAGAAACGTAAGATTTTAACTTCGACTAACTAACTACAAACGAATCGCTACAAAATAATTGTAATCTAAACTAATATTGTAAAGAGGACAAATCTGTATTTTTTTCTGTATTGAAATAACTCAACAACTATTGGGACGATTTTAAAAATCCTTTCACTGTTAGAAAGGTAATTTATCTGTGAGTAACAGAGGCATATAGTGTAACATATTTTTGAATTTCATGCGAACGAAGTCGCGAGTAACAGCTAGTAATTAAATGTAGTGGCACTAAGTATTTTTAAAGACTTAATAACTAGCAGCTTATGTTTTCTCAATATGTTTTCAATGTATGGTGTGCTCGAAGGAAGCCAATGAAAATTGACATCAATTTTCCGATAGCTTACCTCCGTAACTCGAAAAATGCCGTGTAACGAACATATCTGGAAGATCCCGCCTACAGATATTTCTTCTGTAAAATTCTCTTCGATTCGCAATAACGGAAGTACAGCCAATTTGCTATTTGTTAACTGATATTTTGTAGAAATAGGACGTTAGTAGGTGATTTAAATCTACTTCATGCATTAAAATATTACAGATAATTTATGGTGTAGCTAGATTTTAAGACACATAAGCATTTAGAAGTTATAACATAGAGAGTTAACAAAGTTTAAATATAATTTTTATTACATTTCTATAAATCTCGCACCTGTGTTGCCATATTCAACAAGCGTCTTTATTTTTTATTAAAAAGAATACTGGTATTCTTACCATAGATGTTCTGAAGTTATTACGCTGCTATGGGTATTTATGTTTTTAATTTTTAAAGTGACTTTGGTATATGCTGTTGACCGATTTTTCCTTCAAAGGAAATGTCAATGTTAAGATGACTGCGGTCAAAGTCACTGTCGCTTTGTGATTCATTTAAAAATAATAGCAGTTGACGCTTGCGCTGTCGCATTTATCCCAAAATAGCGACTTATTTGAGCGTTGAGCGTTCCACTCAATTGTTATGTTTTCGGGCAGTCGCTCAGACAGCAAGTGTTCCATTGTCCTCGCTTTTGTCTTGGAATAACACGATATGTCGAATTGGTTTGAAAATATTTTAAACTAGCTGTTGCTCGCGACTTCGTCGGCGTAAAATTAAAAATAATGAAAAACAGCCTATGTTACTCACATATAAATTACCTTTCTAATGGTGCAAGAATTTTTAAAATCGGCCCAGTAGTTTTTGATTTATTTCAATACATACTAAAATCCAAATCTTTGTTCTTCATAACATTAGTATAGATTATTAGATCCATGTCCTGTTAGTCGTGGAGTTGCGGAAACCGTAGTCCCTAATACTGCTAGATATAGATTATTTAAGTTAAATTGTTCATTCATACGACGAAATACAACAGTGGGAAAATTGTTTTAAAAGGGTCCGTTAAACCACAAGACATCAACAGGCATCGAGTATGCTTGCAATTCGACACGGGGCCAGGGCTAAGCGACGCTTCCGAGAATGTCACGTGACTCACTGATGCACCTACCCAAAAGCCTTTTATACAATAACGGATTAATGTGCATTTAAAGTTTTGAGACTCTAGTACTTAAAACTAGAATACTGAATTCTTACCTGATATTCTTCGCTAATAAACTTCATTCAGAATCGTTAAATGATTATTAAGGAAGTCTTTTAGTTTGCATTTAAAATGAGCTACTTCCTAGTCACTGTTCCACCATTTAACGGATTATAGTGTGACAGACTTAAATCGAATAAAAGATATTATAAAACAGTATTAGTTTACCTTACTCCGTCTTAACTTCTTTTTTAAATATACATCCTGTAGGATTCTTACCTGAAACAAAAAAGAATCGTTATAAAATTCAATATCACGAGGAATACCATTATGATTCACAGTTTATTTATAAAGGGAAGTATTTGAATGATTCATAGTTAATTTCGGTGTATAACGCATACATGACTGTTACATACAATGTTTACCGGACTGTTTATATTTGCAGGACGATAATCGATTTCATTAAATAAACAAACAGCGGCGGAGTGCAAGGTCACAGAATATTGAAGGGCGTGACGTAAATATCGACATACCAATGGATGTTTACAAGCATATTTTATTATTATCTAATGTCACCAAATTGAGTTAAAACATCACATTTTTCATGTTTTTGTAATTGTTATTTAAGTATTAAATACATGGGAATAGTAAATTCTCAAGTAATACGAGTACGATATCTGTAGTCCGATCAGAAAAAATCATAAAGTTCGAAATTACAAGATACGACCAAAAACAAAAATCAGAGATGCACTAAGACATGCACTATCATTATATTGGCAGTGGGCGGGCCACGTCGCTGCACAGACGGAAGGTGGACAACAGAAACCACGAAATGGACAGGCGCAAGGAAAGTCGGCAGACCTAAACAACGTTAGAGAGACGACATAGTACAAGAATTGGGAAAAGACTGGATAAAACAAGGAAAAGATAGGGACTTATGGAAAAGGTTGGAGGGGGCCTATTTTCTGTAAAACATCGAAATTTGTTGTATGTTTCGACATCCCTATAGAGCATTTGTTAAGACATTTCTTTTACGAGAATATTGAGGCTTGAAACATAACGATCAAATTACTAAAAGGCACAAGTGCAAATGCGACGTATAACCTACCCTTAGCTGCATACATAGGAGTTCAACACAGTATATTTGTAAGAACAATAGCATAATTAAAATTTTAATATCCCTGCACGTATGACTCCAGTCCGTGCTCCCGCGTACAATCAAAAAGATTTTTAACGATTTATTTCACGATAACTTAACATCTGTACTAAACACAATACGTGTACAATCATAAAAATTGCTCATCCATAAACGGCCATAATAATAATATGCATTAACAGATTGACTTGTAAAGGAATGTCAACTTTATTTCATAAGCTATAGAGTTATAAACCCTTTAATAGGAGTTGATTCATTAGTAATTTGAATGAAAGGGTTGGCAAATCCAACTTCTATTGTCAATAGTCACGCGTCGACTTAGTATTAAATATAATTACGTATTATATTTGTGTTAGTATAGGAATAAAAATGTCCCGTGATGAATGAATACCCCGTGAGCCCATGACATTCTTAAAACTGCCAGAGATTATTCTAATATGAGATATGCTTTATACACAACTCACTTATTCAAGTTTTATTGTAAAGAAAAAGCGACTTAAACAAACTACTAGGAGATAACTTTATCTATCATACTTTTGAATCATTAATGGCCGGTTTCCCAGTTATTTTTAAGCATTCGTTAGTGTATTCGGTATCAAACATCATGAATGCGTTGCGTTGCGTTTCCGAACTACGTAAATTGAGTTAACTCCGTTGAAACTTAGTTCAACCTAACACTATGCATGTAATCTATACATAAAATGAAATTGGAGTGTCTGTTTGTAATATCTAAAGAAAAATTCCAGATTTCGGGAAGATGGTGTATTTGCGTTGCTGATAACGAAAATCGCATTTAATTTTTTTTGTCTGTCTTACCGCAAGCCACGTTTGTTCCGGGTAATCTACGAAACGGCTGGGCCGATTTTGATCGGATTTTCACTGAAGGGTAGCTGACATAGACGGGCATGTTATAAGCTACTTTTTATCTTAATATTATATAAATGGATACTTCAACAATCCAGCGTAAACTAATGTATTTATTCCACAG
>JAOCNA010000006.1:3754336-3770287 GCA_026546675.1 Papilio helenus
AAAAAAACTCACAGGTAAATTAGCTTTCTAATGGTGAAAGAATTTTTAAAATCGGCCCGGTAGTTTTTGCGGGAATCAATACATACAAAAATCCAAAAATGCAAATCTTTCCTCTTTATAATATTACTGTAGATTAAAGCCGCGTTAATTCTCATTCTACAATATAGTATATTTTCAAAACTATTGTTCATAAGCTGTTATAAACTTCGCAACAACTTTTAAAGAAAACGGCAAACCAAAGCACAAGTGAGGATGAAACTTATGTATACTCCTCTTGTGCATTACATTAAAGCTCCGACACTTGAAAACTTACTTCTAACTTAACTGTAAGTGTGCTATTGTTAGTTAGCAAGTGGCGTCAAGTAGATTAGAGAAATCGCCGTACTTTACTGATGTAAACATTATTGTAGACTGTCACCTGTAAATTATAAATCCTATCTGATTAGAAAATGGCCAATAATGTAGCGTATATAATCATGCGACTATGCAGTTCAGTCAGATAACGACAAAGCCTATTTAAAAAAAAAATAACAACTAATAGAAATTTCGCACTGTGGCTTGAAAACCATAAAGATGAAAAAAAAGTTAATAAGAAATGAAGTTCAGTGAACAATTTTACACAATTTTATTAAATAACTGGTATGATTATAAAGTAACGATGTTCACAATTGTACTGTGACATATGTACCTAATTATAATGACGTCTGCTGGAGACGAGCGGCTTACGCGAGCTTTGCTTCAAGAGGCACGTAATTTGCATTATTATAACGGAGATGGTACGGCGAAACAACTGTTGAGAAACTTAAAATTTAAATTGCTCTTACAAGGCCATGGAAAATAGACTGGCCTTTGATAAACTAACTGCATTACTCGCCTTTGTTTTATATTGTCGCTGCATTCAACTTTCAGTGATGTATTTACGTTAAAAGATGTATGTACCTGCTTCGTTTTACGCTGTAAAAGCGAGTTTTTGGTTAAAGAAAACTTGACTTTTGTTGAACTTATAAATTCAACTAAATGTTATTCAATGATTCCATTACAAACATTAATTATTGCAATTTAATATCATTTAACTAGTAGTGTTTTTTATCTATACTAATAATATAAAGAGGAAAGATTTGTATTTTTGTATATATTGAAATAACTCAAAAACTACTGGGCCTATTTCAAAAATTCTTTCACCATTAAAAAGCTACATTATCACTGAGTAACAAAGCCTGTTTTTTTTATTTCACGTCACTAAGTCGCAAGCAAAAGCTAGTAAGTTAATAATTTAAGTTTATTCTTCGATTAATATTGTCTACTAACTCATAGGAACTCTTTGTTTGATATGGTTTCGAAAACCACAATGTACAAATAAAACACGTCGCAAACAATCCACGTCCGAACGTGTTCTGTAGAGCGCGTACTTTGCCAGAAAGTGAATAATGTAAATGTAATGTAATTGAAAACGTACTACGTTATTTTGAATACACTGTTAAATAACAAGAATTTTTATTTTTTATTAATTTAAATTGGTTCAGATTTTATCCAAAAGAAGTATTTATAAACCTTACTTTCCCATAAATTCACTTTTACAAACCTATCAAATAGTACTGACTTCTCATATCAAATTACATTCGATCATCGGTCGTCATTATTTCAATTTTTGTAAAGTAAATAAACCGAATTGACGACAAACTAAAGTACATTTGTAAAACACTAACAATGAAATTAAAATGTAACAAATGTTACGAACGAGTTGTAGATTTAAATTAAAAGGGAGATAAATATTGAAATATCTGGTCTAACCGTGATATATTCATTCAGTACGAGCTCGCTTACATTTTAAACATATCTCGGTGTTGTCATACATTTATCCCTTGAGCAAACAAAACAAAGCGGGAGCTGCCGAGTCGCTTAGCGCCAGGCTTTCATGATTAACTCAAACAACTTCAGTGTTCGCCGCATTTTCATTTTTCCGTCATTCTGCCTCTTTGTATAAACTTGTTTGTGCGAAGGAACGACGTTGGTGTTTTTTTTCTGCAGCGAGATAACAAATAGGTTACACTGCTTAGACGCTAATGAACACGCATTATTTAAATGTGATTCCGCTAGCGCTAGGCCGTCGGAATTAAATGCGATGCCGTTATTACACGTCGGAGAAAACCGTTTCATTTCGATTTTATTTCAACTGAATATCTACAAACGTTTGTAAACATTTTTATTTATATGTATCTTGTTATTCAATATGTAATTTTTAAGCTCCGTATAAATGTATACACCATCATCATTATCATCTTCCAGACCTTATCCGGACCAGCCGTGGGTTGGCGTATATGGTTTCACAAACCATGATATTTTGGCTTATTTTTTAAGGTCAGCCACATGCCGTAAAATTGAAATATATACTCTTACTGACCGTTTACAGTCTGCTTTAGCTCTGTTTAACATATTGAGTTTGCCATATGAATATACTTAATAAGAAATGTAAGTTTCTTTAAGAACAGGTGTGAAGTATCTACAACTGATATTCTATTAAATATGTGCTAACGCCATATTAAATTGAATATCAAATAGTAGCGATAGCGCTGATTTGAAGTCTGGCTGGTGGACGGCTGCTTAGATAAGTGGCCGCTCTTTAATATCTGCAGAATAGACGTTGTTGGAACTCTGCCATCGACTGGCGTCATAACGTCCCAGTTATAGGGGACGGCGAAATATTACTAATATTGGTCACATATTAAAGCTGTATGCATCAAAAAACAGCTAGACGATAGGACGCATAGTTAGGGGAAATATCCACTCTCTATGTTGATATAGTTCTCTATTAAATAAAGGTAGGCAATACATCTTCAAATACGGTTGTCTATGGCCAACGGTTGCCATTGTCACCTTGTACTATAAAAAGTTTAATAGTTTAATTGGAAGAATCATAGACCAGGTATAGTTGAAAAAGGATATTAAAAAGTTAAATGAATTCAATTTGTTCTGAACAAGAACCAGTAATTGATCAATGGATTTAAAAAGGCTAAAGAAATTATACAAACGTTAAGTAATTAAGTTCAGTTGCAAGCGTGAAACTATTTTGCATTAAATATATACAAATATTTTAATTAAAAACATCAAAACAATTGAATTAACATTCTTTAACTTGTACCACAAATATATCCGTAGTTGGCGCGACCAATACTGCATGTCTGTAGAAACTTTTCTTCAGACCGTTAGAGTCTGCAGCAATTTGTAGGTAACTTACGAGATATATGCTCGTGTAATTGGAAAGCAAATGTTAGAGAATCCAAGGATTCAAATATTGCTTTAGACAAATCGCAAGTTTGCAAAGATAATCGTAGATCTTTATTATACCAATTCATAGAACAAGAATAAAATAATGCTTGAAAACTCGAGGGTTTCCAAATAATAAGAATGGTATATACTTATACTTTCAAATAAATAATAAAGCAACCTTCACCTTAAATAAAGGCAAATATCTTTCAAACTAGGCAAAAGCTGTGATTCAGAAACAACAATAATACCTACTCGTAGTAAACGAGCTACAAAATGTAATGATACGAAAATAAACAAATTATCACTATGTAGTGAAATGGTATACAATGTTAATAGATGCTTTTGTATAATAAGAAAGCACCTCTCTAGGTCGACATCGCATTGACATCTGCACATTTGGCAGCACGCCAACAAACAAACTATACGATGTTTTAGGATCTGCTAAGTACACTAAAGCATCGAGCTTGCGGAAAAGATTCTAGTGAAAGTGTCTTACATTTTATGTTCGGAGCTAAACGAGCGTTTATTATTTACACAATAAACACCGACACGAAAAAGCTTTCTATAATATTATCTTAACATTTTTGCTATTCGGAAGTTACTTACGTAATTTATTTATTACATAACATAACAAAGCCCACACATATAGATATGACTCCGCAGGCCGGTTACACTGTCCGTGTGACGGGACCTTTAAAACGAAATTCGGGTTTTCCAGCCATCTTCGATCACATACTCGGAAATAGCAAGGTTCGCCATTGACGGATACGTCACGGCAGACGCCATCATCATTATCTTAACAGTTTGCATTCTTACTATTGGCTTTCGAAAGGGTGTAGACGTAATCTAAAGTAGACTATAACCTTACAAAAGAAGTTTAACAGTTAATTTTTTTTCATCCCTTTTTATACCTATGTAAATTATCATGTTCAACCATTGAGAGAAAAATCGGATGATAAACTAGGGAGTCAATAACACTGACATTTAATAAACATGGGAGTGTGATTTAGCAATTAGTTCAACAATTATAAACTTGTATAAAAATTACTTACCAGGATGTGGATGTGTGTGCGGATGTTCTGCCGGCGGCTGCATAGACGATAGTGCAGATAATGGCGTGTAACGGGACCCTTCCTCACGGGGGCATCCCTCCTATAAATATAAATAAAATTAAGAATGCATACGACTATAACAAACCCTTGTACTTTACACGAAGTAGTCACAAATATTGTATATTTTGTTTACAATTCATGTTACTTTTGTCTCAGTGATAAAACAAACATAGCATTAATTAAAGCGTTTTAAGTATTTTAAAATGCATGAATTCTCTAATCAAGCTTGTGTTTAACATTACGTTAATAAGATTTAACGGTTTAGACAATATAATCTCCGTCAAGAGTTACAGCGAAACTCCCCTCTTCGTAAATTGTTTACGGCTCGATAGAATTCGTGTTCGAAATTCATCGTTTAACATATGAGCAAAAGGTTTATTTTTCATAGCAATGGTTCCGCAGTTGTAAGCGATGAAGGGTAATGTGAGGATGAAGACCCGAGGCGTGTTTACATAGAACTTACTTTATTACCGGGCATTAATGAGGTTCGAAACGCCTCGAGGTAAATTTTCTAATCCGGAAAGATGATCCTTTAATGGAAATCAACATTTTTTTTCTAAGAAATTATTTAATAGGACTAAAAAACATATTTACCTTCTCGCAGTTAGCCGTCGCTGTAGTCTGAGTATGACTTGTTGACGAAATACGATATTGCATTCCGGAGACAGTGCAAAAACCTTCATGATGATGAGTTGAGTATACCCCGGTTATTGTAACGTCCGATTCTTGGTTAACAATTACTTCAACTTTCTGTTTCCTGTCAGTTACTGGACTGTCTTCAACGTCTTTTTTAGTCTCTTCATTTTTTAACTCCGACTTTACGCCGGCTGCGATAACGTTTTTTGATTTATGAGTAAATGATTCGTCACTACATGAATCTGAAGTGGTTTCATCTTTGCTAGATTTTGGAGATCGTTTTTCATAGCTTGCTGCCAAAATTGCCGTTGCATTTAAACTAGCCATACGCTTTTGCACGACCATATCCTTTAAATCCATGACAACTTCGTTTCTGTTACGTTTCTTTTTAACAGAAATACCAGTGGTCTTCTTCAGCTTGTTGGATTTGTCATTATCGTGTTTTGTAACTGGAAGCTTAGTTTTCTTTTTTTCCGGTGTCTTCGGTTTTTGTTCTATTTCGCTGTCCTCGCTGGAAGACGTAGATGATTTAGGATCCCAATATTTACCTGCACTTCTAATACCAGGAACTCCACGTAAAGTCCTTTGTGGTAAATTGTCATCTGAACTTTCGGAACTTTCCTCTTTTTTGTCGTTCCTAACTTCGTATTCAGATTCTGATGTGCTATCCTGTTTTTCTACATCTTTGGGCTTTTCTTTCTTTTTATTATACGACGTTTTTGACGTACTAGGCATTGGTTGACGGTCTACCGTCTTCATTAAGCCTAATTCCATATGAGTTCTGCTTTCATTTTCGTATAGACAGTGAACTTTTGCTATAGCATTTAAAGAAGCCATTCTATGCTTTTTAGGTCCTGCCCACATGGACAACAACTTTAATCTCCTCTTACTCGGTTTTTCATTACATAATACGGAAAAGTTATCTTTGAGATCAACAAGCGAATCTTTTGATAGTTCTTTTAATTCTTTTGACGTGGGTTTTTTCTGACTATCTGTGATTCGTTTGAATTTTTTCATTTTTGTCTTTTTGGCTTTAGGACTGTCAGATCCAGATGATTCTTTAGATTCATTGTCATCATTAGATTCATTTACACTTTCTTCTGATGAAGAGTAACTAAAAGATTTCTTACTAAAAGAAAATTTAGAATTATCTATTTCCTTATCGGATAAAGTACTTTTCTTTTGCTGTTTCTTTATTAAAGTCTGCTTTGTGTTTACTTTTACAGGGGAAGACGGACTTTCACTTTTTGAGGAGGAAGAATCATTATCAAAAAATTTGATGGGGCTAAATGGTTTTCCTGTTATGCTCGATTTACGTGCTACCATTTTATATGACTTGCTCACGATAGGTTGTGGTATGTCTTCTACATTCTCTTCAACATTACTGGCATTAAATTCCAAGTCAGAAACTTGGTCACCAGCTTGTTTTTCACCAGAAGTTGAATCCTCTGACCGCTTGCTTGCCTTTAATTGTTGAACTACTTCTTCAATGGGTCTATGTGGAGAGTATTTTTTTCTTTCGGTATCAGTTTTCTTATCAACAACTGTTCCCTTAACCCGAGCTATCGGCCGTACTCTACCTATGCTTTTAGTACTCGTATTACGATAATCCGACAAGATGCTCTTAGGTGAATCAACTTTATCTGTAAAAGTATAAACATCAAATTCAGACCCCTGTGACACTAGAGGATTAGATGTACTTTTTTCTTTATTCTGTTCGTCAACTTTTGTTTCACATTTCATTGGTAAGAATCTTTCAGATGCGCTTACATTGCCTTTGGAATATTTACAACAGTTCACATCTATATCAACTGTTCTCGGAGACCGGCTTGAAGTAAAAAATTTAAGAGGACGTTCTGATTCAGATCTAGACGTTTCGGGTTGACCCCTTAAAGACGTGCTAAACGAAGCACTACTACTTGGGCCTGAATTATAAACACTTTTCTTAATTTCAACACTTTCTTGAATCTTTGGGTCATTTTTATTTTCTTTTGATGTATCAACAGAACTATCAGCTTTCGTAATAGTAGAAGTCTTCTTATCGTTATTGTCATTCTGTTTGTCTTCTTTATTTTTATCCTCTTCCAATGTAATTTCCTTATCTTGCGATTCAAGTTTTGTGACGTTGCCGCCTTTCTTTTTAGGAGCTTGTGCTTTTCTATTTACAAGTTTTGTCTTAGAAGAATTTGGATTTTTTTTCAATGAATCTACATTTATTTTGTACTTTACATCATCATTGTTATCGTCATCATTATCAAGGTTCACTGCTAAATTTGTTTTTTTAGGTGCTCTAACAGTTTTTTTAAGAGCGACAGCTTTGGTATTTACATTGCTTGGGGTATTTTTAGGCGCGTCTTTCTTTTCTTTTGGCTCTTTTTTGAGCTTTTTCGTTGGCGAGCTACTTCTAGGTTGACTAGTTTTTGATGTTTCATCTTTTGCCACCTCAGCGGAATGATCTTTCGCTTCTTCAACAGCAGGGGCTGCGCTACTAGTTGAACACGAAGCTTCATCTTTCTGTTCTTTTTGTGTATTTTTCTTAGCACTCTTTATAAGTGTTTTTTGTAAAGGTTTGCCCTTTTTTTTCGTAACGACTTTCTTTTTTATAGATTTAGTTGCAGAATTACCCTTTACAGCTGTTTTTCCTGTAGCCCCTTTCTTAGGTAAGGTTTTAGAAGCTTGTGACCGCATTGTCCACTGTGGTCATATGAATGACCGTCATTGATGGACTGATGAAGGAGCTCACATCCTGAAACAAAAACAATACAATATCAAACATGGGATATTTCTCAATCATCGTATTGCATTATTAAAGTTGTACTAATACATGCATACAAATAACATATTATCAAAATCTCATAACATTGAATATTTAAGATAAAAACCGATTCTATTTTGTCCGAAAACAATAAATTATTCCTTTTAAAACAACATCCAAGGCAATTATTCGCTGTAAAACTAAACAGAAGATCGTAAAAAAAGCAATTTAGCAATGGACGCATGACCGACCAGAGCATGGATCAAACTATTCCAATAAAAGTTTTTAAACGGCTCTACTACATGTTATAAAACTATGGTATTATTATAGGATTATCTAGTTACCCCTAATGTCATTATTTTTAACATTTTTAATAATGTTTTTTAAACACGTACTACGAATAAATTAAATCTTTCCTTACAAAATACTATTCCATAAAATTTCTTCAACGTAAACAAGACGCGTAAAACGATCACAAGTTAAATTAAAAGGAATATCTTTATGAAATATGAGAGAATACCCGAAGTTAGGAATAGAGAAAACTACGAAGTCCGCCATCCGAGCGGTCTGTAATAAAATAAAGGTCTCGCTTCAAACAAAGGAATGCTTCCACACTCCGCGGTCGCTCGCTTTTATTAGATTAACTTGACAAAAGCCGGTCGGACTCATCGCTTAATTATTACGGCTCCGTGCGAATCGTTCCCCTTCATTATCTATTGCCACCTGAATCACGATTGTTATAATTGTTAGCTTAACCTGTCACCTGTCGCATAATCGAGCGTTACTGCGAGATAAAAACAATTGGACGTCGAATTTAAATTAATAACTGACAACTTTGCTTCCTACAACAACGTACAATTCATTTAATGAAGATTTAAAAATACAAATTTATTGACACGTTAAAAGTCAAAATAACAATTCCTGTTTTTTTTTATAAATAAAGTAAATATCGGTGTAAATTTTGACAGACGCAGATAGAGGTGTTTAACGTAACCTTTAACAATCATATTGTTCATAGTTCCACAATTAATTCTTACTTCAAACAAGCTTCATTCAATGTAGGAAGAATCGTGAATAATTTAACAAATCTTTGATATGCATCGCCGCGATTGTTTAGTCTGGCGGCGCGGCACTTGAACGCCGTGCTAAAGAAAAATACCTCAACTCAAACAAAGGATATCTGCGAACTATTTAATCAGACGTTGTTGGTCATACTTTGAACATTCCTGTCTCTGGGTGTATTTGCTCTAATTATCTTAGAATTGACAACAATATTACTCTAGTCATGAACCTAGAATTACAGTTTCTTATATCTTTTCGGTTCCAGGATTCAATTCCAAGAGTAAGTGGTTTGGCACAATTTAATTGAAAGGTATAAGTGCCCAGAATGTGGTCAAAATAAACAAAGTGAGGAGTTCAATTTAGACCGAGTGCGGAATATTAACACATTGATACAATCAAATTTGCTATTCTATATTCTAACGAAAGATACTAACTCGTATTTTGTTCAAAATTCTGTAGGATATTTTTTCACTGGCTTTGCAACAAATCTTATGCTTTTTTAAATTATTAAAAACAAACAATTGATAACACCCATTTAAACTCATCTGAAATAATACTCTGAACAGTAATATTTCTTGGTATTAACGTTTTATTAGCCACGAGAACGTAAACGTGATCAATATTGAAACTCGCTCCCAGACTTCCGAGAGTTTGAACAACAATTAAGATACCAGTGGAAAAGCTCGTTAAATTCAAAATGTTTTGGTAAAACATTACAGTCACAAACAAAAGCAACGACAATTTATAAAAATAAAAAACACAAGTGTTAAAAGAACATAAATTATAAACGCTTTCAGACCGCACTATTTTTAAAACTGCAAAATACGCTGTGATATGATAAAAATGCAAAACATTTTTTTTGTTAGCTTTTTTCATCATTACGCAAGTAAAAAACACTTCGACCTGACTTATTTTTTTAAATGTTTGTAGCGTCTAATGTTTTTGTAAGTCTTCTTTCCTTATGCACTTGCGAACTTAATTTAGGAAATAGCAATTCCGCATTTTTGTTCTCATATTTTATTCTTATTCCATTGTTCATTATTTTCATGCCAGCATGAACTACGAGATTCAAAGTAGTAATGTTATATGGCTTAGAAATAGTAAGACTACGATAGCTCCAGAAGATGAAATAAGAATTTTTCGTAGACCTATAATCCTATCGTGCAACAATCACATCAAATTATTTTTCATAATTGTATTTACTACTAGATTTCGCCCGCCAATCTGTCCGCGTGAAATTAAAAAAAACAAAAGCGAGTAGTCTATGTGCTCTTCCAAACTATCCTTTACGTCTATGCCAAATTTCATCGAGATGCGTTCAGCTATTTAGACTACAAACTCTAACATCCATTCATCCATCTAAACTTTCACATTTTTAATCCCATGAACATTTACATTTAAAAAAAACAATCATCTGTGAAATACCAATAAATTGAGTTAAATTACACATTAAATATTCGAAATTTGAAAGCAGTAATGCCTATTTAAACATATTAATTAACTTAATGAACCGCTTTCACCAAACTTTTTAATTCGCATGCTAAATGTCGCCTTTTCATTAAGTACCCGGATGAAAAGTTAACAGCACTTTTACATTGCATTCAGAAGCTCAATGTGGGGACTTTATTTGCTGAGTACCGTTTGCAAAAAACCTAGTTTTTTCCTAAACGTTGTAAGAACTATTATAACTATGGTGTTATACGACTTACTCGTGTTTAAGGACGTTTTAAAACTATCCTAACAAAAGAGTAACTTCGAAGTGTAAGCCGTAGCGAATATAACTCGAATGTTCCATATAATTATTAATGTTGATGTTTCAATTCATATAACAGTCGGTAGCTTTCAAGTCTAATTTACTTTTTATTAAAGTTTAATTTACCTCTAATGACACAAGAAAAGGGAAAACGAGATAACGAATTATAAAGTCTTTTGTGTAATAAATTAAAAAGCGTTCTTTTAAAGCTGTGTAAAATTCAGCACTATCTTGGCAATAACCGAGCTCAGCGGGCGTGCGTCTCAATCAAGATTTATGGGCTCGGAATAAAGAAATCAAGTGTCAAAATTGTAACCAAGCGCACGCAATAGCCCTTTATTACTTTTATTGTACGTCCATTTTTGCTTTGAATGACGCTCCGTCTCAGGGTTTTTCTCCCTTTTGTGGCATAAGGAGAAGCGGAGAGCGCACTCTATATGAATACAGAAAGGGAGACGCTGGCCCGTAGCGGGGAGACTTTGTCAACTCAGTTACGTCGTGTTTTGATGTGGAAATTTCTGTTTCAAAGCACCTTATGCTTTGTTATGCTTTATTTTTCGAAACCTTTCGCATTACATGGATTCAACGTTGTCATAATGTATTACATGTTTAGCAAATAGGAATATAAGTCGAACAACACAATTGACTTACCTAATCATGTGTTTAATAGATTTAGTATTCAGAAACATGTCGAGTTAGGATTCCTAAACAATCTCTAACTAAAAGACATGCCAGTAATCAAGCAAAAGCTTGTACGCACTCACTCCACCTGACATTCACTTTACAAAATAAATATTATTACTGGCGTACGTATGATTACCAGCACAATCGGAACGTGGAATTACAAACATCCATTTTAATGCGTATGTCGGTGTTTCGAGCATTCATTGAGTGTTTAACGATACTTTGCAATAAAAATTATGGAGATTTACGGATTCATTTTTGTTCGATTCGCGACAAAATTACTGCGATATTGATAAATCATTATTTCGATTGGAAAGTTTAAATCTACTTTTAAAAGCTTTCGTTGATTACATACTATACATTTTGTAAGCTTCAAATAAGTTTTAAAATTAATGCTTCAAAATGGTTTAAACTATAGTATATTTACCTTGCACTAAGCTTCACTCTATTGATAGAATTCAATCACAACAATACCTTAAGCCGCGAGGCGTATCTACTCTATCAATATAATTCTTTTATGCGTCCGCTTCTTTCAATTTGAAACTCTCATTGCTTTTACTATGTAAGTAACAATGGAGCTCACATAAAAATGAAATTCAACCGCTCGTGAACCTCGATACTAAAATATAATACGTATTACATTATAAGATTAATTTTAAATGCATATCATATTACGAAGGATTTGTTGTAATAGGGTAACCAGATGTAATAAAGTTTATATCACACCTTAAAACAATAGTTTAAAGTTAGAAGTACAATAAAGAGTCAGCAGTACAACAAAAACTATTGCATAAATGCTTGTGACTTTTAGTACGGGATGATGATAGGAAAAAGTACGTACAGTTCCCTTCCAGGCCGTCTCAAAAACAGAAAAGAGGACTTATACTTGTAATCAACTTAATATGAACATGCATAAAAAAGTTAAAGTCGTATCAAACAGAAATAAGTAATTTTTGCCTAAATTTGTAGTTTACGGGTGTTAGTAGTTTATTTCCGTAATTTTCATTCAAATTTTTAAACAAGTTAATTAGTGACTTTACAGTACAAAAACCAGAAAAGCGAAGACTGCATTATGTCTATCTACTTGACCGCGATGAAATTATACCGTAGCGAGAAGTTATAAGCATGCCAAAGGTCACGATGCCACTGTTAAAATACTCATTTTTAAATTAGGTTGTGCGATTTTATGCACCCAAATTATTTATTCTCCACGGAAAGATCCAACCGAGGTCGTGCAGTAATTTGTTTCAGTATAAATATAAGTCGGAGTGACGAGCAGCTTGTTGAATTTAATTCCGAAGGTAGATCATAGACACAATCCTGCATTGTGGGCGTGCGTATGTCGGAGATAATGAAATAATAATCGCGTAAAATCTGAAACACCGTCATTTATTCTTTAGTGAAAACTGCACAACACTTATCTAACCGGATCAGATTGTTAGCGGAGCTTACGAAGCTAAGTATTTGTGATTCGTTTCGGTATTTGGCCGTTATCGTATTACTGACTTTTTACTTTTTAAAAAGCCATATTTTAGTGAATGCTTTAAAGAGTGATTGAAATATAAATTATATGAATACTATTATTTAATCAAATACTAGTTATTTAATCAAATTGATGGTTTACAAAAATACAACTGGGCATAAAAACACAAAACCGTTAGTAACAGAGTAGGCAAACATTGCGCACAGTTTTTACGTCTGACCGTATCACTAACAACGTCCTGGCTCCTGATTGCTTCCGGCCAATGAACTCTGTGTGTGGCCACACCGGAAGTCAAGGCCATAAATGAAAACGACCGATGTCCGATACAACATACAGTATGCTAGCCTTCGAAACAATAAGAAACTTGAATGCAGTCAAATTAAAACATAAAACATCCTTGTAAATATACTTGAATGTCTGAATAATTCTAGAAAGGCATAAAATATTTACTAACGATCTTATTACAAAACCTTACCTAGTGTGTGTTATGACTTTTTTATCAACTTTGACAGCTTTACAATTTATGTTCTCATAAGTTTGAAAACATAATGCAATAGTTTACTAAATGTAAAGTATTATTTCAGTGCGATAATAAATTATTCAAGAATCAGCTTTTGTATTATTATTAGCTTTTGCCCGCGACTTCGTCCGCGTGGAATTTTTTTCTGTCAAACGGAATAAATAGTATCCTATGTCCTTCTCCTGGCTCTTAGCTACCTCATCAGAATTCTTTCACCGTTAAAAAGTACTTTATCTGTGAGTAATATAGGTTATATTTTTTACTATTTTATAATTCCACTTGGACGAAGTCGCGAGCAATAGCTAGTTTTATTTACTAGTAATAATGTCAAGAGATGAATAGATTTTATGAATATTTTCTGATTATAAAGGGTAACTATCGAAATGACTAATTATAATTTTATTTGGAAGTCGTTTATTCTGCCGACTCTAGACTGGGATAAATGGGAGATAACAATGACAGGAGTTCATCTGAAAAAATATCTGAAGCTAGATCACTGGGTTTATTACAACTCGATCTAGGTAAAACAATGAAAACTTTTCCATGTTTTAATTCTTTAGTTTTTAACACGAACAATTTTAGACTATTTAAGTATAATCTGATTTTAAAAATCTCACGCTGCAATAAAGATAACCATATTTTCGTTTTTTATCTCTTTACTATTTTTCTTTAAAAAAAGTCTCGTGATTTCTTTCCGGACTTTCGTTCTAATTTTTTCCAGGATTAAATATTTAATTGTTTATTTGATTTTGGTAGAATTAATTGTTTATTTGATTGTAAGTAAAAATATAAGAAAAACACAGATAACATAGTTTTTGGTATTTTTTTAATATGCACACGCAAACTGTGATTTTATATATTTTATAGTCTTTTTTATAAACAAGAACGTTTCAGAAAGGTTAATCTTTAAGTTCAATATTGTTTAGAAATGTTACAAATAATTGTGTAATACTTTATACATATGTAAAATAAATGTTCTGGTTGATAAATGTTTGTTTTCCTTTTAATTAATTATTTTACTTTGCGTTACATTTTAAATGAATTGTTCAAATGTTTTATGCATTGTTATGAAATATATTTTATCTTACATCACTTACCATTTTAATTCTCCTTAAAAATCCGTTTTAATGTAAAAAAATTATAACCTAATTAAAGAAATCGGAATTCGTATTTCGCGCCAACTATGAACGAAGGTAGCCAATGCGCATGCGCGACGGAACCGCGCGGCTTCTCTTCTGCCCGGTTTGGCGCGCTTTGCCTATCCTCACTCACCACTCACCACAACATAGACACGTTCTTTCTTCACAAACGAAAAGCACGTGATGCGCCTTATGAAAGCATTGGCCGTGGGATACTAGAACTTTTGCATTATCTAGAGTTGATTTAGTCCATCGTCCACTAATGTAGATACAATATTATACATATAACGGACGCGTAAGACTGTTTATTTGTATACGTATTAGTGTTGCATTGCAGTCAACAATGCGACGTGAAAACTGCAAATAAATACGGAAACACTTTATATACCGGTCGGAAATACATGGATTGTTTTCTAAATAGGTAAAAGGACTGATACTTATCAAGTTAGCCTAGTCTAGAGATCTTAGAAAGTTATTTACTTTTAGTGTTATAAGTTTTCATGTAGTTTACGGTGTATTATGTAAAGTATTGGTTTTTGCGAAACTCATAACGCAATCACTTAGAAGAAAATGCTTGAATATTTTGATTACTCTATTCTTACATATCAGTTAATAGTTTATATTTACATAAAATCTGCATTTTAAATTACCCAAGCTCATAAAAATGTACATAGTAACCATAAGGGGGCGTAACATTCCATACTATCTATATCACTTAAAATATGTAAACTTAAAAAAAAAATGTCATGTCAATAAAAGGATACATCGCATTAATGAAAACAAAAGTGAATTTGCACATAAATCACCCAGAACAATAAATGTTTTTTTATGTCACAAACTAAATATTACATAAACAAGCGAGCCTATAATTTCCTCAAAGGCCGGCAACGCATCTGTAGTCCCTCTGGTGTTGCAGATGTCCATGGGCGTCGTTGACCACCTCGGTGTTCCCGCCGCTCGTTTGCCCCCTTTTAGTATAAAAAAAAAAAAAAGTTCTTCAAATTTTCAATTAAGCCATTCTATTAACTCGTAATATTGTCTTAATAAAGGTAGATGAAGACATTTAAAAACGTTCAACAAATTACTAGCCTACTCGTTAAAACGTGGCCATCGCACCATAGTTCATCGTATGACCACACAATCTGCTGTAAACGGACAGGCCGGAGTGCGACGCCGCACGATCCACAGATATATAGACTCTCGCTCCAAATAAATCACTTCCTACTTGCAATAACAATGCTATAGAAATATTTACAATAGTACACTATTAAAATTATCAGCATACAACAATCGATGACGGAAACTACGTAGAACATACTTATGCTATAAATTTTGATGGTAAAATTTGGCAGAGTATTACTCGCGTCTTCGGCGCCCTCTAACTATTAAACAAATATAAACTTTCCCCTATTTACCATTTTCAATTAAGGGTTTATTGCATATGAAATATCTTATTGGTACAGTATTTTGGTACACAAAAAACAAAAAAACATAGATGTGATTTTAATGCAGTCAAGTCACGCCTTACATCTCCGACGGA
>JAOCNA010000006.1:3891387-3903459 GCA_026546675.1 Papilio helenus
GTATTGAAATAACTCAAAAACTACTGGGCCGATTTTAAAAATTCTTTCACCGTTAGAAAGTTAATTTATCTGTGAGTAACATAGGCTATGTTTTTTATTATTTTAATTACACGCGGGAGAAGTCGCGAGCATCAGCTAGTGTGGTATAATTTAAAGACACTACTATAATAACTATACAATAACACAGTTCTTTTTACGCTATGTTTGAGGGTCTGTTAAAATTTGATTGTTAAAAAATCGTTATTATACGTTCGGAAACTTTTTAACTAACTGCAAAAGGTGACAAATTTTATACACTCTGAACTTAGCTGTACTTCGTAAATCACTGAAAGTTCTGTTCTAATCTAATAGACAGTTTGAAGAGATCCACCATGGTTGTTTTTTACCCTGTTCTGTTTAGTTGAATCGACAAATTAAACGTAACTTAACCCGTACACATTTTTTATCACTAACCGACGCTATTTGATACGCCTTATTACAAACCGGTGTTAGATCGAATTTCATTAATATATTACAATACTCAAAATCTAAATACAATGCAATCATGTGCGTAAATTGTCTTAAGACATTTCTAACAGTAGAATTCCACAGTCGCTAATATTACGCTATTAACCCTTAATTCGACGGAGTTTTTTTGTAGCAAAAATATGTTACCAACACACTAAGATCAAAACCTCACATATTTTTCTCTAAACTAGTTCCGTAGATTTTTTTAATTAGTTGTTTGTCACACTGGACACTATCGAATTAAGGGATGTGTATTACGAGTACATGTGTATGCATATAATTTATTTATTTATTAGTACATATTTAAAAAATGTGATTAGCCAGTAAGACGGAGACAACATAATTTTAAAAAGAAAAATACAAATGTCATTGCAATGAAATTCTACGTTTCGAGTACGCAAGACTTCGTCAACTTTTTTGTAAATTCACATTTCTAGCGCACGATTGATTTGCATGTGAATTAACTATGATTTTTGTCATACGTATTGCGGGAAATATTTCTTATTCAATACCTAGTTCTAGTTCTATTAGCGCCCTGTGCGAGTTTTCTACGGCACCTTCTTTTTTACCATGACTAGGGGGGAATAAGATTGTTACTTGAGAGTAATCTGTAGGCTTTTATATCAAATGCCTTGGGCGGTAACCCAAGCGCGACCTACCCTAACGCTGGCACTAATTCCATTGAATTTGACTTCTAACTCTATGGTCATGCTCGTGAAAAGTATAGCCTAACCAAAAATGTAAAAATCATGGCGTAGGGCACTTCAAACGGATTCTTTATAAGATCACTTTCTTATGTGCAAAAGAGTTATTTTCATATTTTTCAGCTATTGCTGCGATGTTTGGGTTTTTACATTTCTAGTCACACTATAGACGAAGAACGGGCTGTGAACGGCTGCGTTATCGAGTAAAAATAAGTGCAAAGTTCTCACGTAAGGCTTCGCGGGCGTGTGTAGTTACGTAAAGCCTACGTATCTTTATGAGCCTTTGTTTCGATTACGGCCAACCGTATTGCACTAGTACTGTTCTTGACAGAAGTGCTTATGTTACAATTAATTATTTTTAAGTACCATCGTGTACAATGATTTGAAATTTACACACGGTATCTTGCAATGTTGTGCGGAATTGTACTTCTATCGACCTCTTATAAATATAAAGGGAAAGTTAATATGTAGAAAATCTAATATTTTACATACAAATTATAGGTCATTCAAGCAAACTATAATTTGACATGGAACATTAAGGCTCTGGTAACTGGTATGCAAAAATAAAATAGACGTTATTAAAAGTTAATTAAAATAAAAAATCAATATGTTTTCTCATTAATTACAATTGATTATTCTTTTATCATTTAATTAATCGCAATTGATATAACTGGTTTTAATATAAACTTTACGGAAGTCATTATTATTTAGCAATAAAATGCAATCTCATTTAAAATACTAAGCATATTCTACATATGTTGATCAAGTTACAAACGGTTTCGTTTACAATCACTCTTGTACAAGGGCGGATCCAGCTTTGGCGCCAGAGTTGGGTCACATAGTTTTGTCAAGTCAAGTTTTGATAAATAGATACAAGTAAAAATAGTCCACCTAAGTCCTGGAACCAGCTCAGGGGGTCATGACCCCCATGACTCCCTCCCCTTGATCCGCCGTTGCTCTTGTAATATATAGGTATCTCCATTTTGTATAAGACAATATGTAAAACACTATTAGATTCACTACATGGCAGTATATTATATGTAGCGACTTGTGTGTGCGAATGTCCGCGGAAATACAGTGGGTTATGGTTTTTGTTCTCAGTTAATCAATTGTGTATGCGAGTGTACTCCACGTTATACTAGCGTCACCCGGCAGCGGTCACTCCTTGAGACATAGAAATATATAGACAGTACAGGAGTGTTGTATGAATAATTTAGATTGTAATCGGTTAATGACATTTTTGTTTCCGCGTGTCTTTTGATTTTTTAATTGCAATATTTTTAAGTATCCATATTAAAAGGCTTATATGTGAGAAGGATCTACGTAGAATTATATTTCAATTGTATCATAAACAATTGAAATTCTTCTACCCATAAATTGAGAAACACTTAATAGAACTGGCACTATCATCCTCTCCATGTAGGTATAGTCTGAATTTTAAAATTACAAATTTTGTTTTCATTGTATTTTATCATATCCTAATTCTGACTTAATATCAATCGCATTAAACATATCAGTAATAATTTGGGTACGTCGAACTTGCGAGTACCTTGATTTGTATCGTGGCCGACACATATCATGTAGAAAGTAAATACTTGATATTTGTTCGTTGATAATAATAATTGCTGCTGGATGTGTGATAAGGGCGTCGGTTATCTAATATTTGTTAAGCTAACAGAACGATTAGATAACACGTAAGATGTACCGTACCTTGCCAAGGAATTACCAAGAATTACGAAGGGATACGGCAATGGGTGGACCAGGAAATGGATAAGGCGTAACGGAGTAACATTTTAATATTTACATTGGTTTAACTTTTTAAATAAACCACTTCAAATATATAGGGAGGTTAAGAAAACAGGCGTTATTTCTGTTATGTTTACCTTGACGGAGCAAATATATATATTTTCAATAAAGAATAAAAAAACAATTATGACAATGTTAAAAAAACCGTTAAATCTATAATTATTTTCCTGTAATAAGTTAAAAGTACAATTACGTGATATAAAATGTCAAAACATCGTAGTTGTATGTTCACGACAGTTGTTTATATTGGCATAAACAGATAGAGGTGAAGAAACATGCCACATCCGCTTCCTATCTCTGAAGAATTACGTTTCAAGAATGTTCGGAAAAAAATTGTATAACAAAATTTGCATTGGCCCGAACGTGGGGCTGGTCCCGTTTACGGAAGGGATTAACCGAAGGGTAGACCGATAAGAGAATATTTAACCTCGTCAGAAGACCCCCACTCAGTTTTATCTAAGACCACGTACATAGATATTCAAGTTTTTTATGTATTTATTTACAGATAAAATGAACATTTTAAATAGAGATGTGTTGATAGAATGTTATTTTTAAGAATACAATATTTTTTAACAGTCAACTGCTATTTTATGATTTTTATTTAAATATGACACTGATATCGGGACCCCTGTTTTATGAGCTGATCTATGAATCAGTCGTACTTTTCCCCAAAGACCACTTTTTGTTAACTTTAAACACACGGTAAGTTATGCTTTTGAAAGAAATGTAATAAGAATACATATTATTATTTAACTCACGTAAAGTACAAACATCTTAAACATTTATAAATTGTATAAAAGGTCGATAGCCTTCTGTGAAAAATGTCGACCATTTTCCTGCTTTATGTTATTGAAATTGTTTACTAAAGGATTACTTTTAAAATTGTCCTTACGTACAATACATATAAACATGTTTCCGTATTTAATTAATGTTATATTTAGTTGGCTTTATTTAACTTCCCAACAAAAGTTCCGGTAGAACAAGTAAATATGTAACAAGAATAAACCTTGCGAGTGAATAGGTATACAGGTTGTGTCGTAAATGAATATATAAAATCAAACAAAAAATAAACTCAAGGGGGTTCGCAAAACATTTTTATTTCTGAGCCCTTGACGGTTACTGTAAGGAGTATCCGTCCTTTATGGGTTATGGGACATCCTTTATATTGTTAGACTGTTAATGTTTTTCATATTCACGTCACAATATGGTATTGAACAAGTTTTTCGGCAGTAGTAATCATGGTTATTTCTACATATTCTTGTATATACGAGTAGTATAGGAATCCTTTTTTCAAACACTATTACTGTTGTAATAAAATTATAAACGACTTTCGGTCTCATTTACGATTAAACCAACTCCCAGGTAAATTAGTAGCTGAGTCATTAATTCGATAAAACGTTTATAATTTGATAAGCGGAAAGTGCAACCGCAGTGTATGACTACATCATTGTAATTGAATTTGAACCTTTTATACTCTATGGTTACGATTGATTTGTAGGTATATTGTTTTATGGTAGAAGGCAATATTAGTTGTTTGCTCGTTCGAATATTGTAGTTTACATTAGCTTGGTTTTCAAACTGTCGAACCCTATTTTGTAAGAATATGCTCCATAGACTCATTAGTACATTAAAAAAAGAAACGATTGCGTCAAAGAGGAACAGAATTCATCCACTGTAATGACGTATGTACGCAGTACGGTCACACACGGTTCCGAATTTCCCAATGTTATTTAGAAGGCATACTTAAAAAGGTCAGCCCGTCTTGTTCATATCTCGTATCGTATAAAAGCAATGGCTCACACACTCAATGTAACATTAATGGACGTTATTTTTCGGTTTATCTGCCGTCTGGTAATCGTACAATGGCTTTGATTAAACTGGTCGTATGTATCGCGCCACCTATCGGCCGCGATGCAGAATGTATTCATTGTTTAGCGATTACATTGAGCTCACGAAATATTGTCGTACATACGTCAGTCTAATGGGCATCATCGATTTAAGTATACCCTCATATGGTTGTTACGAGAACCTTTTTTAGAATAAGAACATTGAAGTCTATAGTTCTCTTTATGGTAAATGATCTTGCAACCCGCAGACTATGATTTAAAAAAACAAAACCTTTACTAGAAGATAAGTAGCTCTCACTATTATTATCGGTGCTCATACAAGATGTGGTTAAGTATCTTTAAGGGGAATGAAAGGTAAGTTAGATGGTATAAATATAAACCAAATGTATATGATACTAGCATCATGACACTATTAATTTCATTGGATATGCTGGGACTCTTGCAGTCGCAAATGTAGGGTATCATTCGAAGATTTCCCCTCGATGTCAAAAAACCATAGATATTATGGCGATCATTTCTTAATGCCTGGTACACACTTGACCAGTTGGACAGTAGCGCTCAATAACTGGACTGGCATTCATAACATAATGCCAATACTAACTGGCGCCAGTGACTCAACGCAATCCATGCCTGGCTTGGGCTACCGCCCAACTGAGAATCCCGCATATATTTGAATTAGTTCCAGTCAAATCTTCTAGGGGTAGCATATAGTGTATGAGAATTATTATTATTTCACTGTTATTACTTATATTTGCATATTTTAAATTAAGCACTTACGAAGAGGTGACATTTTATCTTCAAATCTAACCTTAAAGAAACGCAGTAAGCAAAAAAATTTAAAATTACTTACGCTTTTAGCAATGCGAAGATATTTTTATCTCAAAACTGGTTGATCTTCCGATGACCCGGAACTTCGTTTAAATGTGTTCGTTTGGTTTGACAATCGTTTTAATGGTCCAGATTTTTTTAAAACCTTTTTAAGTATCATTAAACTAATTTAAAATGTATAAATTACATAAGAAATATAATATTTTAACTTTTATCTGACGCTAACAGACATTCTAGACTTTTTGCCTAGATGTTAAACAGTATTCATCAATTAAAATTTTATTCTTTGATTTGTTCGTTTTTATAGATTTTGATCACATGTTAATTCACTACTTGAGAGCTGGATCATTATTATAAATATTTATAAAGTGGAATTAATAGGAACAATCACCTTTAGGCGTAGGCTTTTTCTAGATAATTAAACTCGGCACGTGGTCTTATGTTCCTAAAATAAAATTAATAGTTACCTACTTCCTACATAAGCAATACATATTTAAAAATTGGCGATGAAATTTAAAAAAAGATCTACAGCAGTTGTAATTACTGGTACTGTTTAAAGCGTTCACTTTTTTCTTTTATTAAAATACAAGCTCGTTTATTTGATTCGACAGACCGCAGATTATAACATCCGTTTCATTTCATGTGTAGAATGAAATTTATTAAATTGAACTTTATTAGTCAGTAATCAGGGTTAAATATGATACGACTCAGGGTCGGGTAGTGTTTTGTGGTACCAAGGTCACTCTTATCTCAGTGTTGGGTTACCATAGACGCCGACGAAGCAAAGGGAACGGTCATCCGACGCCACTATACTACGAATTTATTGTTTGCTTGTCGGTTTTAATTTCAAATGATTAGAAGCTAACGTCTCAACTAATAACATTGTTATGTTTCTGTTTTGAAAGCATTCAACTGAATTGGCTCGGAGTATCCGCGAAACATTCTCTTAAATATTGTATATTATGGTGTTTCTTGTGGTAATGGTTTTATACTTTTTAATCATAGGTTTCTTAATCCCTTACAACTTAAATGACTGTCGAGCTAAAAGCTAGTTGTTGAACCGGATCGAATCTTATGAAGTTGTATTAAAACCTACAAATAATTACGCACTTATCTTTTTAATACAAATCTGCAATTATAATGTAAATGTTTAACGCTAAACCCTTATTAAGAGCATGGATTATATTTCAGAATGTTCAGTTATGAACTTCGTACCATGTTTATAACCATAACCATGAGTTTTCACAGCCGAAACAACAAACAAATCATGCCCTGGAATCATACGATTATGAGAGTTATGTAGCTTTAATTTCCAGATGAAAGTAAAAATGGTTGTAAATCTTTTGGCCTCTCGCGAGCTTTTTTACTACAAAGACTGGCATCACAGTTTATGCATATCTTCAACTGATAGAATTTTATCATTTTGATCTAACAAGGCTTACTTCATTCATATTTTATTAAGAGATATTCTTCGTTTACAAACTTTACTTTTTTGTTAGTGAAAACTATGAAATTTTCTTACAATATTCAGTTCCTTAACTCCTTACCTTAACCGTTAATCACTTCACTAAGCTGATTTGATTTTCAAGTGTAGTCTTCTGCTATCCAGCACGCGTGAGCTTATTTCCTAGAAACTACTTTCAAAGCAAGTATCGTCCTTGCAGTAACCGTTGTACTATCGCAACGCATGCACAAGTACTGTCAACTCTGTTTTTATCAAAGCAATGAGAGATTTCTATATTGGTATCCATCCTTAAACCACATCACCACTTAACATCAGGTAGGATCGTGGTCAAGCGCTAGTTTATACATCATAAAAATTGTGTAATGACAATGGAAACACACTACAAGGTTTCGAATGTCGTTTAGATTTGTTGCTTGTCTGAGTCATTTGATACTTCGATTGAATTTTCATATGTAATCTACTTATTTGTTGTGCAATTTTGTTAAAATATAAATTTTGTTTTTCTGTGTCCTAAGAGATGTTTAGTTACATCCCTTTTGATTTTTTAACTTGAATAAATTTGGTAGGTATGAAAGTAGGTAGGTCGGGTCAAAGTAAGGTGGTAGGATGAGGGAAAAAAAAATAAAAACAAAAATTAACATATTTTCACTATAATTCAATAAAAATGCAGATGGAAATAAGAAAACTTACAAGAAAAATGTCATAAACAAGCTTTAGCCTTAGTTCGTTTTCTTTCATAAGAAAATAGAGTAGTCAATTTTTTTGAAGATTAACTTAATGGAATTAAATAAAAAAAATTAAATACTTAATTACAATTGACGTAGGTACTATAGTTTACACTAATGCCTGTTATATTAAATGACTCATGATATATTACTAAAATTAAGTTATAAGTAATCATAGTACTTAAATGTCTGTTTAAATACAAAAGGAAATTAAATAATCAGCTTTAATGGTTTATAATTCGTAATGAACTGATAATAAATAATATTCACGAAGTTTATGAAAACGCTTACAAACTAATCTCCTTAGCATTAGGTACAAAATTATTATTATCAGTGGTCACCATGCAACACTCGCACCAAAACAGGAGAAACGCCGAAACTAAACGAGGAGTTACACAAAAACAGGCAAATAAAACACCACCATCTCGGTTCTATAGCTGACAAACAATTAAACACAAAACCATCAACGGTCAACATGTCATTTATTTCTCGTACAAAATCTTAGATCTGACAATGTATAAAAATAATTTACGGAGGCGCGAGGATACAGTTTCTCGGTAAGAATCAAAAGCGTATCTGGCCCTTTCTATCAGAATTTCTCCTAAACACTTACATTGGTCCCTTAATTAAAACTTTTTTTTAAACTTTGTTATAAATATTATAAAATATCACACTTTAAATTCAAAGAAAAAAAAACTATAATGCTACCACGACAACTAATCACTTAGCTCTGTCAAAGTCCTAAAGCAATAACTGTGCCGATTTGAATATAATATTCAAAGGAGACAATAAATAAACAATCTATCCCGATCAACTAAAAATTAAATATAATCGATTTATTTCGTTATAAAGTAAAAGGCACTGCGCGGGAGGCGGGGTCGCCCGCCCTATAAACTATCGTGTACTTATAACTTTATACAGGTATTTCGGTGAAGAACGAAGCCTCGGTAGTCCGGCGGGCTTATTCTCGGATTTCTGACATTTTTTGCGTGAGCTCAGACGCGGCCGTGCCGAGCGCCGAGCGCCGAAGCGAGAGGGAGCGCGCGGCGCGAGGACGAAAAAACAATCACCAAAACTGTGAAACTGGTTTGTGATCGCTGTTCGCCCTCCGCACCGACGCAAAAACGAAAAATCCCTCGCGCTATGGCAGCCGGGACGCTCAAATGAGCTGCGGATGATTGATGTTGCGGACGCTAGACGCGAGGTAAGGTTTGTGCTGGTTATGGCAGCCCAGCAAATTTTTACGTCGAGCCCACGCAAAATATGAGGATGAAATTGAGCGGTGAATGAGTTTGTGCCGCCCTGCCGAACTGGCGAGGTGGCGGCCGCCGATTCCGTACATTGTGGCATGGAACGAGAGACGAGTGGCGCGAGAGGAATCGGCGCACCGCCGTCGCGCGGGCCGCGTCCCGTCGCCGCGTGTCGGCCGTGTGCGGTGCAACGTCGCAGCTGGATACCGTCGGTTATTACAGTTAAACGAGACTCCAAATAAATAATAAATTATTATCTTAAATCCTTAAAAATAGATCACGAGCGCCTTCTCGCGGTACGGTACCGAGCGCGGGGAGCGGTATGAAATAAATAAAATGTTTCTATAAACTAACTTTACAGTGACCACCGCTCGGCGGAAGATCGCATCGGGAAGACGACCGCGAGCTACGCAATAAATATTCTAACAATATAAGGTGCCATTTACAAGTGCGTGCCGATAACTAAAAGATATATAAGACTATATTCACACCGCAAACTTTCGAGACGCCAGTGAACGGGTCACGGGGAGCATCGGCAGACTGGAGATCATTCGTTGAGCGGGTGAGACGCGGCGATCGGGACGTCGCCCGCGCGGCTGGAAGACGTCGAGGAGGCACTAGGGTGTCGGACGATCCTTACACGCTACGCTCGGGTGGCGGCGGGACTAGGCGATGACGAGATCGCCGAACGCCGAGGACAGCCGGTTGAAGACGGGCAGCCGCTCGTCGTCGGGGTCCGGCGAGTGCGTGCGGCGGAAGGCAAAGGCGCCGGCGTGCGCGGGCGACAGCGCCGGCGAGTGCGGCGAGCGTGGCGATCGCGACCCGTCGCTCATGTAGGAGGCAAGCGAACCCGAAGCCGAGCCGGAGCCCGAGGCCGAGCCGCCCGAGCCGGAGGAGAGCGAAGCCAGAGAGCCACCCGGCGACGGGGGCTCGCGGCGGCGCGCCTCCTCCGCGTTGTGCACGAAGTGGCAGCGTGGTCCGTAAGGGCAGAAGCCCACCGAGTGGAAGGTGCGGCACAGCTCCGTTTTGTACTTGGGGTGACGCTGCAGATTGCGCAGCTCGCGGACGCCGTGCGCAAATTGGCACTTGTCGCCGTACTTGCAGACGCCGGCTTCCTCGAAGGGGCGACAGAGTTCGGTCTTGTAGCGGCTGGTGGCTGGTGGCGGCGCGGGCTCGCTGGTTGTGCGTTCGAGGCGGCGGTGCCCAAGGCGGTCCAGTAAGCCGGCCAGCGCGCGGTGCGGTACGGAGGCGGCGCGCGCCAAGGCAGGGTGCTCCCAGCCCGCGCCGGCAGCGCCTCCACCTGCACCCACCGCGCCTAGCGCGCTGTTGAGTGCGCTGTTCATCGTCTGCACTGGTCGAGTTTGGTTCTGGAATTGAAAGAAAACATTCTTTACAAATCTTGTCTGGTAAATTTCCTTCAAAAGTGACGAAATACTAATCGATAAAGAACTATGTAATGTGCTAAATGATGTTCAGATCACTTCAGTGTACTATTTACTGTCATTTTACTTAATATTATTTATTGTTAAATGTTGTTTTGTTATTTTATTTCTTATTAATTCATTGAACAGCTAGTTACAAAAATCTAGCTATTTTCAGAACCAGTTCGTTGTAAATTATATAAAAAGAGCTTACTATTACAATATAAGATTTAAAAAAAACTTGTAGCCAAGTGTCGGAACAAATAATTATGGTCCGTCGCATCGTTTTTTTTTTATTATTATTTGAAAACTTTACGATAGCCGTGTTTATTGTGTTATAGAAAAAGCGTTCACAATCTGGCAGGGCCTGGCCGGGCCGGGTCGGGTACCTGCGATAACAAAAAAAGCACCCCGGGATGCTGGTGCCGTCTACCTGCGCCTCGTTTTCAGTAATGGCTTCGACGTTAAAACGCTTAATATTACCAATTAACCGAAACCTTAACTGGCACTGCTAGGCCCTCGGGGTGCGTCGAATTTTAATGGCCGTCGACCAGATTTCTTTCGTCCGGGACCCTGTCATGAATAATTTATTTCTGTAAAATCTTTAGCTATTGGAAGTTAATTGTCTTAGGAGAACCGGGGGGGAGTAGTTTTAAGATGCAAATGTGTCTATAGTGTTGTTTTGTTTCGTGCAGTGCGTCGAACTTGTCTGGTGTGGGGTATCACCATAACAATGGTGGTGTTCACGCGCGCGACGAGCGACAGGCGAATGGGCTCGCCTGCGTGGTCGCAATCGCCGCGATTGTGTATACGACGAAGTCACACTAGCTGTCGTATAACGTCTCTAGCTGTCACATTATATGAATCTTCACTTTTACTATAAAATAGTTGTTTACATGCTAACAGCGTTACAATGAGTATTTTAGGTTATGATCTAACCAGCTTAAAGCCCGCCAATCATCTTATCAAATGTAACATCTTGGTCCGAAATATATTCTATATAATGTGTTATGCTATAACGTATTAAATTAAATGACTTATAATCAGACACATCACTATTACTATTATATACTGCAATAAATAGTAACACTTGTCGTTTGTAGTCGTAGCATAATGTCGTTCGTGTGTTCGAGGCCTTATAAAGTGTTCGTTGTATTGTCGCAATGAGGAATAATTGTCGGCTGTTGTGCACACGAGGGGCAATGGTCGACGCGTGTCGCAAGCAACAGTACCTAGCCACATGTAACATATCAATACATCTATCAACTAACTGCAAGACAAAGGCAACTTATTATTTTTAAACGTTGAGTTTTTTAGAAAACCTAATGTGTGTTTCACGGATATAGATATTGCCTATTTATGGGTTTAAATACTGTAGAATTTTATGGTTGATGAGGTTAGGTTGTGTTGGTCGACGCGGAACACGAGCTCTATACATAATGTATGCTACGCCGCATCTCGTATGCGGCCTCAATCGATGTGAATGACACATCATTGTATATTCTATTCGACTCTGCCT
>JAOCNA010000006.1:3908641-3928035 GCA_026546675.1 Papilio helenus
GCTCTAATCTTGGCCACGATAGACAAGACACCTACATCTGCGCGCCGGGACCGCATGCTCGCCATCCACGAGATGTGATTGCGCGAAAATACATTCGAGATATGGTCGTCCCCTCGGCGGGTCACGGCGCGCCGTCGTACCGTCAACCTACCAGTAAAGTCAAGTGATTAACCTTTGCATCTTTCGCCTCGTGTTTGTTAAAACATTAACAAGTAAATGTTGCATACATGTTTTACGTATCAGTGTAACAAGTAGCGTATACTCGGAAATAACAAACAATGAATACGAAGCGTATGATTCAGAATGCGACGATGCGTAATTAATCCCTCGTGTCTGGTATTGTAACGGATTATTTTAAATAAAACGTTTCACACCCACCGCAATCGATTTGGAGACATATGGTTGTAATTGCATTGTATGTGTGCCTATCATTTTGTTAATTATAATCGTAGGACAAACGAAAATAGTTTAAAACGTCGGTAAGATGCATGTACTCGTGGCTAGTCTCCCGCAGTGCGCCCGCTTGTTAATTACTGCGGCTGGGGAGCGATGGAGATTATAGTTGCTTAACACGACACACATTTTTGTATTAATATATGTACAAAATTATGCTCAGAGTCGTTCTTATCTATCTCGATGATGTTGCAAGAAGCATTTTAGATGATAATATCTACTTTTCGTTTGTTGACACGATCGAAGTATCCTTGTTTAATTTTGTATTTAAGCATTAAGTGATCCTTTACTTGATACAATATTGATGTTACACTACATCGCTATAAATATCGTATTAAATTGTTACTGTCGTTTATCTCCATTACATGCGTCTTCACGAGGAAAATGTGTAAAGAATTCAATAAAAATACATCGTCTCGTTGAGCGTACGAGTATGTCCAACGCATGATAATTAGTCTGGCCAACAGCGGAGTGGTGAACATATAATAAAGTTAGCAACTGTTAAAAGAGCAGGACCGGACGCGCGGGCCGCGGCGCGCATTCAGATCGGCCATTCCACATTGCCATGCAAGAGACACCCGCTATGGTAAAAATGCCATCGCATGTCTTTATTTATAATTTGAATACACAAAACGATTGTTTCTGGTTATTAGAAGAGACAATGCTCGTCCATTGTTCGAGGTAAACGTTAATCTTTGATACGGCGAAGAGGAAATCACGTAGGGGGCCTGATGTTACAAGAATCGTAAGTTTGTAGCCTGTAGGATCGTATTTACGTGACCGAGTCGTATATTTGTGTCTTATGTTTTTTAAGTTCTACTATACGATTACATTGTTTTGTAATGATTCATTCCATAATTCTGCGGGGTCAGACATTAGGAACAAGTGGTATCAAGTTTTCTATGAAGACCTGAGCCTTTTCCTGTTGGTGTGGACCACCACTTGCGTTACAGCGAGTGTAAGTTGTGCATAGGTTTAATGCGTGCGGTCATCGGCGATACTAGTAACTGTGTGTACAACGCGCTCGCTGCTCGGCGCACACGCAGGCGGCGTAAGACGAATGTCAACAAAGGGCTCGGGGCGTGTTTGCTCCGGCCGCTCAAAGCGGAGGAAGCACGTCCCCCGGCCGGGCCGCTTTTAGCACCTCCTTATTTATAGATGCAACAAATGAACGTAGTCCGACACTGATTTGCAGAATCGTACGTGTAAACAAAGTTGCTTACGACGCCCTGCGGCCGACGCGACCGTGCCGGCTACGAATTTAACCTTTGTGTGTTGTTGCCATCAATACCAATGCACTTAAATCCATAATCAAGTTCGTGATTTTCAATAAGTTTCGGTTCAACTTATTATACAAAAAATTTTACATAAAAAGATTAGTAAAAAAAAAATTACGTGCGCAAATTAAAAATGGTAAGAACAAAAAAACATCAAGTTTTTTTTATAAATAAAATGAATCATAAAACATAATGGAGTGATTACAATAATTCGGTACATTTTCCTTAACGAAACATTGCTAACAATCGTGTCTTCTACATATTCTTTGAAATTAATTTATTTTTAAGCGAATACACCTTAGTATAGTTAATACACTTTTGTACTGTAACAACGTGCAAAACAAAGATGGTATTTTTATGTCTTATCTGGCGACTATCTTATCTGGATTACTAGACATTAAGTAAATTAATCTCGTACATAAATCTATTAGAAGTCTTGTAATAAGCCTATTTACTGCGTAGCATTTAATTATTTAATTACGCAGTTTTTGTTGCGCGTATTGCATTGTTAGCGCTAACGCATCGCCGAGCGAATGCAGTCATTACGGTAAGCCATTAGCTACGTAAACTGAACCCTAGCGTCAGGTGCTCGCTCGCAATTCCTTTGTCCGTGTCATTTTTATTGTTGCGTCACAACGCGACGCTTTCCCCGCCAAACTGACATGACTCAACCGACGCAATAACACAAAAAAATGACTAATTTCCTTCGCCCTATTGTTCTCATATACTATTTGTTACACTTAGAAAGTTATCATGCGGTCCACGGGCGGACATGCATAATCGTTACCGAACAATTTACATGCCACTAAGTGGGCAACTTAGTCAGTGTTTATCTGTTAAGATAATTCTATTGATGGCGTACTTAAAGCTATATTTATTGTACCCACATCGGTCCAAGTTGACTTTCAGTGTCGACATATATCTATACTTAAATAACGCACGATTTGTTGTTAATAATAAAGGTAACATTTAAAAGATTTTTGCTAGAAAATACACTGCCATAGACAGTCTGATATGACCTACGTCTTCCTCTTTTATTATATTTTTAAATAATAGATTTTTGTTAATTTACTAATATTTCCTTTAAACATTCCAACTAAGCTCTAGGCTTGTTCTAGGATATGGTTCACGACAATAGTCGAATGGTGGGATTCGAACTCTCGACCACAAGGTCGGTAGTCCGTACCCCAAACATAAAATCATAATAAGCTGACAAATTCAACTTACAAAACTTTTTACTCCACCATCGCTCTGGTAATCGGGGCTCACCTGGAATAAAAAAAACAAAATTAATACTCATCACAGGTTGAAAGTTCAGAATGAACATAACATTCCGCAACAAAGTTGTAAACGCTCGACAACAAAGATAGAACGGTTAACAATTATTACGTTGGAAGCGTTTTAAAGACAAATACTCCTAGGCTTACGATGCGATAATATTAATAACGAGCGCCTCGGTACGGCCAACCGGTCCCCATTGAAAGTGACAGCACTTCCTACAAGAAAGTAAAACTTTACGCCGTCCGCCAGCCGCGCCTGCCCGGAAAACCAGCGAAGACACTACATATAACTTTACTAGCTTGTGCCCGCGACCTCATACGTGCGTAATAAAAAAAACAACTACTTAATTAAGTACTATTCTTCCAGACTATGTTCTTTATAAATATCAACTTTCATTCATGCATCTAAACATTCAGTAAGCTAACGAGTTCAAACTTAAACACGCTATCTTTCAGTCAAAATGTGTGTAATCATTTTAGACGTATGTTTACATCAATGGGTCAAAGAATGATCGTAAAGCATGTGTTCTAGTTTCGTAGATAATATTACAGACTAATGGTGGTAAACTTTTGAACAGATATTTCGCAATCTATCCCAGTGGGAGGCAGGGTATAGGAGGACACATGTGGAGTGTAATAATATAAATTTGACGAAATCCTAACGCACAGACCAACTATGCAGAGTTAAAGAATTAAATTCGCTTCCCACTTGGATCTAGTTTGGTTCGCATCTAAACGGTCACTATAGAGGTATAATTTAGTATGCATGTTGCTATGGACAAGTTTTCGACCTAATTAGCATTGTGTTAAATATCATTTTATCTGAATGGGTAGGGAATAAACGTCCTGTGCTGTACATTGTAAAATATTAGTGGCAATTAAAATTTTAGAAGCGTTTTACGACAGTTTTATTGGAGGCGAACGTTGCGTATGGCCGTTAGTTATCGGAGCTTATGTAGCACTATCTGCCAACTAAATCACTTACGAAACCCGATTGACTTGCTATTCATAAAACACTATGATGAATACATTTTTTAATATGATAGACTGTTAATACTTTATTACGTGACTGTTTTTCCAACTGAAGGTATGAGAGATTAACAATGAAAATATGTGCACATTGACCGATACTTCAGAAACATTATATTTCCATAGCATACGTTTACAGCTGAGTCGTTAGGAGGATACATTAATTTAAGAAGCAATCGGCCCTGCTTATTGTAATATTTTAGGGACATTAATATAAATTAATAACAATTGTTACATTACCTTGGACTAAGGCATACATTTCTGTAAGTTTAAGGATAATGTTTACCAATTCAATGATTACCGCTTGTTTGCTTGCCTTTCAAATTAGAACAGAGAAACTCCAGTACGTTACAATTAATAATAACGACTCGGACAGTAATCGCAACAGGCTCGGCCTGAATCATTAACAGATATATTTAATATCAGTATGCAGATAAGACTGTCATGTATGAAACGCGCTATTTCTAACAAATTACAAACATATTCACATGTATGGCGTAAGTGATTCAATGAACTATTAAGTAACATGCACCAGTAAAGATAATTATTGCCTTGAAGCGACTTGCAACGTAAAATGTTACAAAATAGAGTTGCAATGCTTTATGTTATTGTAACTAAATTATAACATTTAACTAATTATTGGGATGTAAAATAAATAAACAAAAACAATCTCAAACCTCGTCTGAGTATAGCAATGGATTAATTGTGATATAAAATCCCATAAACATCTAATTCAAGCCAACGGTTCCAATCAACGCCTTTAATGAACCTAATGATAAATAGAGGTAATGATAGCCTTACGACATCTTAAACTATGTTAGCTATAAATTCTAATTTAGCTTCAATTCCGTTGTTTGTGAGCTACTATAAATTGAGCAGTTTACAATTGACGGCAACGCCAGTGGTAGCACGTGGCAAACGCGTTAGGAAACAGTTTGCAATTCGTGGTAGTGGTCGCACGTGGCAACCGAGTTGCGCCAAAATTCACTTATTGCGAATGGTCTGTGCAAGCTGGTAATGGTACCGGTTGCCAACGACGGGCTTGTGGTTCTCGAGTAATTGGAGTCGACAGCGCGCGAAGGTCTGAGCAGAACGCGTACTTAATAAACACACCGCGAGACAATTAACTTAACGTTAATAACATAGTCCTTATATTGTTCCAGTCAATTTATGTGTCGTTATGGTCATCCCCTACTGACGTTACCACTCACTTTTACGTCATATATATTCTTTGTTTCAATAAAGATGAAATAAACAAACGTGGACAGATAAGAACGACAAGTTTTACAATTAATTACCTCCCGTAAATAAGATAACCATTGTTTATTTAGAAATTTCTTGAAGTAGTAAACAATTGCAGGGGCAATTTCAAAGTTTTATCACACGAGGCGACGCTGATTGACTGATAATAAAGTCGTTTTAAAAACCATTATTTCTTAATTACATACGTTAGCTAAGACGAAATCTTAACTGACTTAATACTTATGAACATTCAAGCTATTCAAAAATACAAGGCGTTTATTGTACAATTTTATCACAAAGCATCTACAGAAGTCATAACAGTGTTCCATTCTATTGATAAGCGTGCCAAAAAATCAGTTGAACATGAGTACATCGACAGCGTGTGTGGCGCCGCACCGAGCCACAGTTTGGCGCGCAGGCCGCCGCAGATCAACGAAGCAATCGAGGCCACTTGTGCTAATGAAACACTTCAATTGAATTGGGGACATTAATTCAGCGGCCGTATCGTGACGCTGTTTACACTCCGCTGCCGAATAAAAGTCGTTAGACATATAGGGAAATGTACAGAGGCGCTGAAGCGCTTCGAAATGTATTGGACTCGCGCGAATTACGTGAGCATAAGGCAATTGGATTGGAATAATCTACCACTTAACATCGTCCAGTTAAGTACTAAATTAAATTAACTGTGCTACTTATTGTCTTCAAGTAAAAAGGCATTAAACAATCAAAATTATACTTAACCTAGATAACAAATGCTGTTTGTGTGTGGTATAACATTTGTTTATAAGATTCTACAATATAATGTAACGTGGAACCTTGAAAGTTGTCCGCTCACGGAGCTCTAAAAGTATCCATTACTTTATTTTGTACCGAACCATATCCATTCTTAACATATGGAACCATATTTAAATAAGCATCGTTGTATTTTACAACTTATGACACAAACTTGTATAACTTGAATATCATCATTTAGTAATTTAATGAAATTTTGAATTGGTAACAAGCAAATTAGTTGTTTGACATTTTGATGACGTTTTAAATAAATTAATACAAATAGCATTTATATTTAAATACACAAGAAAACGTTTAAAGGTCATAATAGACCAAAAAAGAGACGAAGATACAAGGTGCTAGGATTTAAGTTGAATTTTATAAGATGCAGACTTAAATTATATAAACATACTAAATGAAATTTAACATTTATATAAAGGGACGGAAATAATCAATTTGTTATTATAATTTTGCGGTATCAACAAAAATAAATAATATGTAATAACAAATAAATATGCAAAATCTAATTAAAAACTCAGTACTTAAATGTTTGTTCGTAAAAACATATGACTAATTTGTGCGAATCAAAATAATAACAAGTTTACCTTTTACAGAATGTTTAGTTTTATTATATTCAAATACCCTATTTCATAGACATTTAAATGATGAGTATATAAGTGTCGAGTATGATTCTATTATTTTAATTACGGTAGCCGATAATTAAGCAAATGAAAATTTATTCAATCGTTTCCGGATCCAAAGGGAAACGTATAACTAGTAAATTGAGAAATCTCGTCAATCAATTATATATTCGATTTTAATAATGACCACATAGAACCTTCACCTCGCGCCCTACTGAGCTCGCAAGCGAACCTTTACATGTTTAATCCGTTTTAACACTTGTTTAATCCAAAATCGTTCAACGACACGCAATAATGAAACAAAAAAAAAACAAGTTCATGGCGATTCGAAATCAACGTATACCTACATAATTTTAACATGAGACCTTAACTACTTTTGCATTGTGTTTTAGCACTAATCGAACTAATTTTTCACTCCATTAAAGGTCGCAAAACCTCTCCAACACCCAGGCAAATATGATGATTATAAGCTCAAGAATATAAACTGGAATATCAACCATTAAATGTCATTAAACATAAGTAAAAAAAACTATTATATTGCAATAAATACATCGCGTAAATATGACCACCCAGCAAATATGGCATTGACTTATGGGTGCCAGTTATTCCTCGCATGAAAATAAGATAATAATAAAAAAAAAGTTAATGACCGCGTAGACTACCAGCGATGACCTTGAAAACTAAGATATTTCGCCGGATAAATATTAATTAAATATTTCACAACTCGTTTAGTCTGTCTGTAATTCGCGTGTTGTTTCGCAAAAAAAGCATTCGAAATAGCCATCAAGTATCGTCGTTACTAAGAATAATTCCTAGAAATACTAAAAATTCGTTTTAGTTTCGCAGTTTTTCAAAGATTGTTGCGAACGAGGTGAACGAAAACCTGTCTGTTCTAGCAGAAGTTCAGCAAATTTTTTTATGAAATGTTCAATGCTTCAACAATTTTAAATCCGAACTCGCAGGGCGTGTTTGTGGTACTCAACGTGTCTAACAAAAACTAATCATCGATAGACCAAGATTCGAACTCTGGACAGATAACTAGTCTAACGGTCAGCTACTACAGTATGATATGAAGTTTAATTGGTGCAGCAATTACGACATCGAGGTTGTATGTAATGGCACGCACAATTACAGCGATGTTGGCGGATCTACGGAACGATTGTCGCGGGCGGAGGCGGGTGCACGCGAGCCGGTACACGCGATGCACGATGCACGACGACGCTGTCAATAGTCACACAACTAAAGTTTTGTATCTAAGAGCCTGTTTCCACTGCGGAAACACTTGTATTTTTAAAGCAGTAACAATAAATTATTTCTCAATTTACAGAAGTCATTTGATAATAGTAATTAATGGAGTTAATATAATAAACATTAAAGTGAAGCGTATCATCAATTAAATTTAACTACAATGAAAATTTATAGACAATTAAAAGTCCGGTAACGATGTAGATGAAACTACTTTGAATAGAATTTTCCATTGATTTAATTTAGGTTATTAAAATCTTATATTATTAACGAACAGAAACTGAAACGAAACATTCCGTCTTCACCGTACGAATTTGTCATAACATATCCAATATAACAAGAAAAAAAATTAAAAATTTCAGTAATCAATTAAAAGGACAACTCAAATTAATATTCAATACATGGTATATTAAAGGTAACTATTCAAGTTTTACGATATTTGATGTGCCGGAAATCCGGCTTTTGAAGGTCGAATAATAAAAAAACGACAAGGTCGCCAGCCACTTTCTCCCCAAACCGAGCAAGCATGCGTCACGAAATAAACTCCGCGAAACAATGATAACATGTTACTTATTTAAGGCACACCATGATTTAAACAGGAGAAGTCTCGAATAAGTTTTTAAATAAAATATTTTCTTTACAGTTAGTACCGAATTTAAGATACAATGCAGTTGCCTATTTACCTAAGAAAATGATATTTTGGGGACTGATCCGCTAAGTAAGCACTCAAAATGGTATACAAATATAAAGCGAATATGTAATAATTAACATGGTTTTAAGGTATTTTATAATTTTGTGGTCGGTCAAGTTAATAATAGTTCCGTTTCAGGTGTGGGACTATCCGTAAAATATATTTTTTTTGGCAAACATATACACTAATGCTCTGTCTTTGGAACGGTTGACATAATCACCCAAAATTACGAGTTTGCTGCCAATTTAGATTAGACATGAGGTGGGCCGCGACGTATGTATTGTCAGGGAGGCCTCGGTCTCGGCTCGTGGACACGGTATTCTTATTATGTATAATACCCCGACCGCTTATTGTTTACGCAATTCTGTTTCGTAACATTGATGATTTGCGCAAGCCGGCATAAAATAGTTAACATTGGCTGGCTTCTTGCTTACATCGTTAGCGTATACCTACTTCCTACTTATGCGTTATGCATTTGTGTATGATGCATTCTACTATAACTAGTGACGTGAACACTTTTACTTTTGCGCATTATCTCATAGCCGAGTTGTGCAAAGCTGGTCGATGTAACGAGTCGCGGGTATTTGATCACTGGATGTGGCATGCGAGACACAATCATTTCAAACGAGACGTATCGTTATCAGTATGCTATGTTATTTAAACTAACACCGTTGTTGTACTAATGTGCAGCGCGGTGTACGGTAATGTGGCATTGTCTTTCAAGGTGTAGAGTTACGTTTCAGACGTCAATCTAATCGTTTGGTGTTAGAAATGAGGTGTGCTATATCCATTGACGTATGTTACAAAATGTAAACACACTTAAATATCTAATATACGACAGTGTCACTCTCTGTGTATGGACAGTTTGTGAAATCTTCCACCGTCACAAGGCAATATGCAGTATTGCGATGTATTTGACGGGTAAACTAGATGGTGTTAAAATGGTAAATCGAAGGTCTTTCGGGGTGGGGTCGTCGAGGCGATGTAAGAGCGTTGCAGTGAGTTGCGACAGCCGCGGTGGGTGGCGGTACGTGCCGCGGCGGCACCGAGCTGCCCGACTTAGTCAATGTTTTCACAATCCGCCTGAAATATTGACTGGCTTAGCAACGGTCACTACGCACACCACGCGCATTCACGATGCAATTTTAATCTTATGGGTTTGTACGTTACTTCAAAAACGCGCAAGAAAGCAAACAGACTGCCTGCTTGTTCACTATAAAGTAGATGCGATTGAAGATTTTATGTCTCACTAAACAACGTAAAATAACAAAGAAATCGTTACAAATCAGTTTATTCCAACAATAACACTGATTCGAATGGCGAATTTGTTACAACTTACGGCAGTTTAAATATCCAAAGAAAGTAAAAGTGTCGTCATCAGAAAGTAGCATAAATCTTACCTGTAACAAACGAAATAGACACATCAATAAAACAGTCAATGGGGCAATAAGTACCAGGATACGTATCTAAATTATTGAGTCGTATAAGTAGGGTCACCATTATTCGTGCGGACATATCAGACAAAATAAGCATAACGCAAATGAGTCTATTTTAACTCCCTACATTATAAACATGTCCTAGTTTTATTCTAGTGTTTATGGTAGCATTAACGAGGAAGCTACTTGAGTAGATAAAGGCGGTTAAAGCGGGGGAATATAAAAAAATAAAGCGACAAATAATGCGGTTAGTTATCGTTAGGTATTCAACGTTGACCGAACGAGTCCCTTATCGCTCAATGACGACGGTGTTTTTATAACAAAGTAATTTATTTTTATTCGTCAATCACAATTCCTCATTAAACATTTTCAATAAATTTTAGTTTATCCTAAATAACTATTGATAAGAATTGACATTAAATATAGACCTTCCCCCACAATATGCTATTGGAAGCCTCGTTCCCAAACAAATAACTATGCATTAATTTAGTAGAAGAACCTTCTTAATTCCCAATTCATTTAAAGATGTTACTGTTCACAATTGAACACATCCGTCATTTAATTTCACTCCTGACACAAAAGTTGACCCAACGTCGAGATAATGAAGAGAAAAGACGCTATCTACATAGTTCCTTTGTTATGAATTCGTTGAATAATATTAGGTAATCATGATGTAAGAAATTTATATTCAAACTTAAAGTATCACAAGGTTATCAATTTATGATATAACATCTAATGACAATATTAAAATTTAACGCATAATTTCGACAGAAAACGTTCAGCTGCATCTAAGTTAAGTACAATGGTTAAAGTAAGCATGGGAGAGATTATCGATAGAATGTTAGTTATTGTGGCGTATTTTAATATTGTATCTTCAGTCCAGTGTAAATAGGAGCTAAATATTTTCGATCCGGAATATTTAATGATGGAGATATCGTTTATTACAAGAGGTTTGCATTGAAGATTCAACATTTTACAATAGCAAAGAGGATCTGCTGTCGAGTAGGCGTATGCTGTTACAAGCGGTCGACCTTCGCTCAGTCGCCAGAGAACGGCACATCGACGAACGCTCCGCCAGTTAATAAACACCTTTAATTATACTCATTTTGACGATTGCACGATTATAATAACTTTAATAACATAACCTCAATAGTGATAAGGCGTTTACATTGCGTGATTAGATAAATGGTTTATACGCAAGAATAGCGCCACAAGCCACAATCTTGGGCAAGTTGTCTTACTTATAGTCTTTTCTTTTACTCAATTAAGCTGGGTTTGAATTATAGACTAAATAGGAAATAAGACATTTGATTTTTAGTAATTTGTTTAAAATCAATGGCAAGAGAAAACCGTGGTTGTATCACTTTGCAATTTGTCTACTACCGATTTTTACGTAGATTAAAAAATGCTACATTTTTAGTTCGATGCGATATTGTTTTATTTTTCCATGCTATAGGTAATTGAAATTATAATGACATAATTATTGCCGTTAGCTGATAATTAGGCCACAAGCGTTATAAATATATGCTTATCTAAAGCTTATCGAACGTTGTAAATTTGTATCATTTTTATCGTTCCATTTAATCCTTTCTATTCAATTTACGAACTGACCATCAGGCGTTACAAATAAGTCGATTGTTAGTTGAATCTGTTTAATTTTTATTAAATCTCCTAATTCTCGTAAAGCCGGAAAATTAGCTTAAAGAATTGTATAACTAAATGCACATACTAAAATGTTTATTTCTACATTTGTCAAAGACAAGTCACTCGTAGTCGTAAGCCAAAAGTACTTACAACACAAATTGTTCAATTACGACGAGACATGAAATCAATTTGACGAGGCAACAGCCACCCCACATGGGGGGTTAGGGCCCCGACGGAAGCTGGCACAAGACAACGTGCGCCACACATTGTGCGAATGTGTCCACTGGACTCAGTCCCGCCTCGCTAATTACTTGTAATGCTCTCAAAACCGACAGATGCCCGACATCCGCCCGCGGGTTTCGCAAACTTTTTATGTTCTCATGCTATTACAACCCTATTGCGGTAGACAGAAATTGTAATCAATTACTTATTGTTAACGACTTCACACCATACGTTGTCTAGATGACTTGAAAAAAAATATTTGTAGTCATAATACACAAATATTGCAATTCTAACACATTAAAAATCTAGACTAAAGGGCCCATCGCCGTCTGTACATCACAGATTTAAATATAATCTCAACGTACAAATATGATTTATGTCCCTATTTATGACATACGAAATATTTCACAAGAGAAGCTGTGGGTGTTTTAATCACACGCTTAGTGTTGCGTTGCGCCAAACCGTACGCTTTGTCTTTAAATCGAATTATTTACGGCGATTTCGTCGAAGTAAGATGGCGTCAGTATTCATTGACGCAAAATGTGGCTTATACCGCTAAGCTATTGTCAATTGACACCAATTCTGCTTAAACACAGTTACACATACACCCGTAAATGCAAGGATACATTAAACATGTAATTTCGTAACGTACGAGAAAATAATGACAAAATTCACTTTCATTCGAAATGCAATCGTGTCGTATCTAAACTCTTTTGAAACTGTGCTATGAAACATTCTAACGAAACACTAAAGAAATGTTCATGTAATCGTAAATATTACATAAGAACTAATAATTGTTTATACAATATACCAAAAACTGTGAATTATTGCCAGGAACAAAATTCTACAAATCATATTTTTAAAATCTTTCAACATTGAAAAAATGTCGCAAATATCCGATTAGTTTAAAATTTGCACTTATATAAATTCTAGTATAGGATATATAAATCTGTTGTTAAAACTATGTAAGAAATTGTAAATAAAACATCACATTAAACGTAGTAGGTTGAACAAACTTCCATAAAACGGTTTCTCACAAGCGGCTATCGGCCAGGTCAGGCCTGATAACACTTGAACTGCCACTGTACTAGTTTTGGATAACTTATCAATTTGCGTCACATACGTTTTTTTGAGCTTTTATTCCAACCGAATATAAAATTATGAAGTCATTGATTTTCCTAACCAAAGTGTAAATATCGCAACTATTCGTATAAGAAAACGTAATTCCAAGAACTACGTAATTTTACAATCTAATGTTTAATCTTAGTTGTATTAATGTGAAACCTACAACTTGGTGTTATCTTTTTACACTTATTGTTGATCAAATATTTAAAAACTCAATCCTAAATCACACTTCTAAGAAGTTAATCTGATCATTTGTGACATAATTTTAAATGACAAACATGTCATTAAATTAGTGAATTTACAACTTAGAAACAAATTCTAGAATTAAGTATTTTATTAACTTTGCTTGGGTTATTTGACACGTTCAATTCGATTCGCCCAAATGGCATTGAAAGTGTTAAGCTGGCATAGAACAAATATGAGTAAAGAAATGCTTTAGAGTAATGTAGCCAGTTTTATGAGTTAAAACGAAATGAAAAATAAGAATTGGTTACTATTACCAAGGGTATCGTCCGAAGAGCAACGAAGCATAGCCTCACCGTGTCATAGACCACCCCACTTGTTACGCTGACGGTTCCTAACCTAACGATGTGTAGAGGGTTCAAACTTTTATCATAATTTATAAGCATGACATTATACCGTCTATGCTCTACGTACCGGAATAACTAATTATTTTGAAAAAAAAAAAAAGACTTGCTAAGCTATTATTAAATTATTAAACAACTTTATGCTAAATCAAAAAAATTAAGACGCAATATCTGCCAAGGTTATTCTGATGAACTTGATAAGTTACAATTGATTATTTTATTTGTCTACTTTTACTGAGGCGTAATTCTTTTTTAACATTTGTTTTTCTTTAAACTAAGCACTTGATAACGTTAGTTGAATTACATAGAATCTTCGGATAGAGCCAAGAACATGTTTTAAATTAGTTTTTGATATGTTGCGAGGGGCTATGACCACCACTCCTAGTGGGAGTGCATAGCGTACATCGTATGAGAATAGCTGGTTACATTTCACGGGCCCTTAAGCGTGTAGGTGGGGTCCGCCCGAGCGCATCGGCGCGTGAGCTGCGATTTGATAACGCGCACTACTTGGTTATCGCTATGTGTAACGCAGCTAGGCCACTTCACCTTGTGAAATGCATTATATCAAGCAATTGATTGCGCCAATAGTCTACTGCTTGAGGACACGGCTTGTGATAATAGGGTAACAGGTTCGCGTCCAAAAAATATCACGAAACGTTTAAAATATTATCACGTGTTTTAGTTAACAGGTATAGAACGGCATAAACAGAAGATTCATACGACGTTGTTCATTAAATGTGAAGGTTTCGGTAAATATGACTGGTTCTGCCACTCTCCGCAAATTTTTGTATAAACGACGAATACATTAACGTTTTATAGTTTCGTTTGTAATGAACGTCTAGTCCATTCACAAAGCCTTACATTCTAGACTATTTCTACGTTAACTTACAAAGTTGCATTAGCTCTTAGATAACCCGCAATAAGTAGCTTAAATCGTATTGACTCAATAAATATGTTTACTATTTTGCCTACTGATTACAAACTGAACTAGAGAACGATATTCCACGAAACAAAGTCGGGTATAATAGTTCCAAAATGCTGTAAGATTAATAAGTATAACCTCGATTTACGAACAGTATTAAAGGTCTAGTAATGATGGTACATTTATATGTGATTACTTATAACTGTAGAGTGTATCTGATTAGAATCACGCGTTGGTAAATGACGTTTGCAAAGAATAGTATGATATTGCGTGAGGCGCATTGAGTCATTGCCACGTCATGAATGACATTATAAGGGCTATATAATTATGACCGACTATTCCCTTAATCACGTTTTATTAGTAGGCACGAAAAGAGGCGAGGGCACAGCCGGGCCGCTCTAATCCGGAAGCCTTAAAAACCCTTGACCTTCCGAAGCGTTCATTGTTTATGAAACTATTATGACAGGTGCGGTATAATCTGTATACATCTGAGCTTTGATATTATTAATATGAGATAGCGTGTAATGTCACTGCGTTCGGTAACAATGGATGATTATCGACCGTTTGTAGTTCATGGAAAAAGCGTTACCTTTGTGTAGAAGCAGGAAATAATTGCGAGGCCTTGTGAAGTTCATCGCCGCCGACGAGCCCCGCGTTTCTTCCTGCCCACACTGTTCGAAACTATATTTCCGCGTTGGAGAGAAAACCGATCGAAAAACCAATCAATTATTTTTACCGTGTAACTCGAGACGTATTATTTAAGCCGTATATTATAAAATACGCAGTATGCAAATAAAGTGTCTGACGGAGCATTGAAATGACAATAGTTGTGCTTCGTTTCATGCGTGAACAATTGACGTTTTTTCACTTTTTAAATTGATTGTTATAAAACGACTACAAAGGTTTAATATCTACAATAATAACATTTCTTAAGAACGTTAGGACTGGCAGAATAATTCACTTTGCATCTCACCAAGTCCAGTTAATCCATTAAAAAATCGAAACGTCTCTTGTTTTTTAAGCCAATGCGTATTTCATAATAATTAATCGATGTAGATCATGCATAAATCGATTATAATAGCGATGCTTCGATTCCTAACATATTACGTAAGGCGCGACACTGACCCAGCGTTGGCCGGTCACGTGCCACTTTCCTTTCTTTATTGACACTATCTATAAATGGAAAATTACTATCACTGTGCCGTATAAGAGCTGTGGTGTAAACAAAACCGATTAATGCAACTATTTCTTACGTATTTATGAAGTAAGAATTTAGATGTGTCAAAGTTTCCAATGTTATGCGTAGATTTGTCTTTGTACTGAAACTCGTCTTGTGGTTTTTAATTTAATTTTGCTTCAATGACAAGATACTCATAAAGAAACATTTAACGCGTTCTGCACCTTGTTGTGTGCGTAAATATTACAATGTAAAATTAATACCCACCAAGCGTTTTAAACACACAGTAGTATAACTTTTGTATGCGTTTTTATATTCTTATTTATTTAATTTTAATATATGAGTTGACATGCATGTCGTTTAGTTTTATTGCTAGGTAATCTAAAAGTAAATTTAGATCTTTAAAAAGTGTTGAAAATATTTTAAAATGGGTCACCCCGACATCCATAATTAACTTTAACACGTTATAGAAGATAGAATATATTTCTTCGTTATGAGACAAAAGTTGATTATAAAAACGTAGTTATGATTCCGCCTTTTCTTGGAATTCATCTTGCTGTTTCAATAGCACACGTCATGTTTAAGAAATAATTCATTGAGTCTTAACATTCAAGTATCAACTACGCGAAAAACATATCGAGAATTGAATAGGTCGTTATATCAAATCCAGAAAGCATACAGACGTGTATTACATAAACATTGTAGATTTTCATTCATTTCTCAGACGTGTATCCAGTGGTACATCACCTACTTGTCGGTAATTGTGAAAGCATTTTCATAACACGATGCCGTCTTACGACCGGCTTAGCGTTGCGACATTAACTAGTTATTAACTACACGTGACTTGTCGTGTAACTAGGACCACAATGATGAGTGCCATCCTTGACACCCATCCTCATAAACTGACCACTTGTTTAACTACCGTCACGTATTGTTTATTGATAATCGTAGTTTTCTATTTGTTGTTACAAGGGTCAAATATTACCGAGATAAGCAATACATCGATTACTTTTAATAGTCTGTTAACAGACTGTTCCTGTACATTAGAGCAGCGGTATAAAGATGATATTCTGTCCACAGAATAGCAAGCAAATATTAACAATTATCGATTTTGACATACGAACAATTACACAACAGTAGCAGAGTACGATTACCAAATAATTACTACACCAATGAGCAATGAATATTAAAACTGGAACGTTTCAATGACTAAACAAATAGCGAGGTTAGGGCATCGGGACTCGCATAATAACAGGTACCTGATAAATTAAAATACAATGTAAACCCGGGGTCGAGTGACACATCGCATCACCTACATTATACGGCACAATGTACAAAATTAAAACAGGTACAGCAGTAACAATGCTATTAGGACACGTTTAGTTCCGCTCACCCTATATTCATAGACAAATCATTTTTTTAAGAGCCAACAGACGATGAATGGTCGTTAAGTATAACTGGCAGTCTACATAGAATTACTTCGCATGACCCTTTACTATCGTTGAAGAGTAAACGTTTGTGTTTTTAATTTAAAGTTGTGGTGAGCTCTCGGAATTATTCGGCACGTGCTGTTCGTCTGAAGGTGAAGTGCAAACGTGTTGCAAAAACTTACCGGACAGCACGTTTTAAATACTTAAATATTAAGGATATAATTTACATCAGTTATAGCTGAGAGTCACGTATCAGGTGAACGTACTGACCGTCTGATAACCAAAAGATTATTATGCCATATACATCGGCGTATCAAATGTCGTTTGCGTATTTTTGTCGTAATCGAAAAATTAGTAGGGAGATATCGTGTTTTATGCACTAATGGGGTTTAACCGCAACGGAGGTAAATGCAACAGCGATGCACAATGAATAGCAATGCATTCGGGAACTTAGCAAAGCATAACAATATGATGCATTAAAAGTGAAAGAGTTCGAAAGTTCGCTTCCTATATCACGAGCGTAAGATATGGCGCATGCGCGGATTATAATAGCGATGTAACAGACTGGGCTTTGTGCAACAGTTATGCAAAACGCAATCGTGCGGATCGAGCTCGACGTGGGCCGATTCTGCCACCTATTCCTCTCCCTCCTTTGAGCTCGCATAACAATACAAAATCAGCTACTGCACATGATGTCCTAGAAATATAAAATCAAAGCGTAAATTGGCTTCAAATTCTTTTATATGCATCCATGAAAACGCTATTATTTAGCTGCGACGTGAACGTATAAAAGTAATGTTGAGTAAATATAGTTCAATAGCGAATGCCTTTTAATCGTACGGAACGTAATGTAAGATTTGTAACAAATCGTGTTATCAAAATATTATGCATGCTTCAGAAAAAAGAATCGTTTTGTGCGCGAAGTATATTGCAAGCTATGTTTTGCACTTGAAATAAATCTGTGATTAAAAGATCAAATCGCTTTCACAAAGTTAATACAATTAAATTACATTCTAATCTCCGTCTTTTTGGTAACCTGCCGAATACTAATGTTGGGAATCGATTGTACCGATATTGTAAAAACCAAAAATCGATATTCAAAGTATCGATTGTGAAATGTCCGGTGTAGCAAGGCGCCAGGCTCCTCTCCGGTCGGCCGTGGGATTACGAAACAAGAAAAGAAAGTTTAAGTTCGTTCCGAGAGAATGCCGCTCTGCTAGCGTTGCACTGTCGCGTTGCAATTGTTATACCAAGCGCCCTATGGCCCGCACCGCTTCTCATGTAACGTCTCCATTAAGACTTTTTACAGTTCGAATTGAAATCGTTGATATCAAAAGAATTCAATAGTTCTAACGAATCTTCAATTGCACACTAATTAGCTAATCAGTGAACATTTGTGTAGCGATGTAACAAAACAACACAAAAAACAAATTGGACATCAAGATAAATGTATGTAATACACACGAAAACTATGAAATTGGAGCAATCAAACTGACCGTGTTTCGGGCAAGCCGAGAATATCAAATGGTCTCGTAGTTGCGTAAGATTATAAGTTTACGGGCAATTATGTAAAGTTGTGTCGAGAAGTAGGTAGAGAGGCGCGGAGCATGTTGCGAGTTGCTTATGGTAAAAGTGTTACGCCGCGTGCTCGATAGCTCGGCGATGTGACGCAACGCTGCGAATGTGTGCCAAAACTGCACTCGAACATCGAGTGCGGACGCAAGGCAGGCCGCAACTGTTACACCCCTGTAACACCACGTCTTACGGAACAAAAGTGAAACTAGATCGTCGTTTACAAGCGCTGTACTGCAGTTTGTTTTCGCAATAGCGTAAATTCAATATACCTTTTTTATAGAACATCTAAGAATCTAAGTACAACTTCTAATGATAACAAAAATCTAAGCCGTTTTCAATTCCAGAAACAGATCACGGCATGGTTATTTAAAAATACGTTGTGATAAAAACTCAACAACTTTTGTCAACCTGAACATCTCAACCTTTTGACGTTATCGTACAAAGTCCCTATCTGCTTAATACTCTAGACTCCGTCGATATCGGGTAATAATTATAATGTTCATATCAATACATTTTGCTACTGTAATGCTTACGACACAAATAAAGATTGTTTTTACTGTTAAAACATTTCAAAATAATAAAAAAAAAAAACATAAAGATGATAAAATAATCTGTACAATTTATCACATTGGGTGTTTATCAATATT
>JAOCNA010000006.1:4007034-4017951 GCA_026546675.1 Papilio helenus
TCGTGTGTCCTTGGAATAAGGATGTGCCAAATGTTTCTTATCTGCTAGTTCACACCGCCATTGCCCTATCAACGTTAAAAGTTCAATCCGTTTTTGTGTGAAATACACGCAAAAAACGTGTGAAAAATAATACAAGCTTTTGAGTCTGTAATTTCAAACGATTTTTTGTATGTTACCAGTTAACTCAAATTATTATCTCATTTTTAATAGCACAGATCGAGAAGGAACTGTGTCATCATCACCAGCTACTATTTGTTCCGACTGCGGGGCTCGGAGTAGGCTCCAAACTTAGGGTAGGCCCTAAGTTAGAGGCGACTAGGCTATAGTCAACCACGCTAGCCCAGTGCAGATTGGTGGACGGTGTTAAATTCATTTAAATAGCCTATAAAAATGTAATTGAAATTCATTTATTGACATATAGATGTTATAGATACGTAAACATAAAATGTAAAAGTTCCAAGTTTACAATAAAAGCATTCTGCGGACAAAAGCACTTAAACTTGGAAATGAAACTTACCCGCCTTTTAAGTTCTTAAAAGTTCTTAAACTGAGGCTCGCAACTCATAAATATCTACTGGCAGTATTCTTTTTAAAATTCATTATTACTATTTACTAAAATATACACTTATAGCCAAATGGTTCTTATGTTGGGTTCAGGGTTTAATTTTGTAATAGTAGGGTGTTCTTACTTAATATCCTTTCGACAAAATTTCCCATCATTAATAGTTAATCAATTGTAAGATAGTTCACTCTGATTGTATAAAAATATTGTGTAGTATCATGTAAGTTTAATTTGAAGACCTTACTTTCGAATATTGTTTGCGTCGCAAGGAAGGAACTACCGCATACTATGACGTTATTTTACAGAATATGTCCGCATTTGTATTCAGTACAATTAAATTAAGTCTAACGTTTATTATGTTCCGGAACCGTCATGTGACCTTTGTATAATCGATAAAAAATCCGGATGAGGAAGATTTAAACCAGCTTTATTACAATATTGCATAGTTTTATATAAGTTAAGACAAAAACTACCAAACAAGACGGAAAAATGTATGGATCGAAAAGAATGGATTCGAGGAATTCTTCGATACTATTTTACTAAGTAAATAAATTAAAGTGTGTAGTTAAATGTAGCTTTTTTCCTAAAGATGTCACAGAGTTTATTCTTATTAAAGTTTTTTTATTAATTCCCACAGAAAATTAATGAACCCAACAAGAGTATAAGTTACGTCCCAATCGGTGTAGGAATTTATTAAATCCAAGAGAAAAGGTTGTTCGATTGTAAAGGTCGGAGGTTTTTTTTAATGTTCAACACGTTCTTAGTAAACTTGCACAATTAAACAAAGTCCTTTGTTTCTTTGTTATGAAAACACGTAATAATGTACAGTTTCCATTTAGCACTCGTAAATATTGTCTTAAATACCAGATAAAATAAAGCCTCGTTCACATAAAACGAGACGCACAATCGTCGACGTGTTTAAAATAAAATGCTCGTAGACGCGTCATGCGGTAGAGTAAACCAACTGAAACGATTAATTATTTATTTCCAAGCGTTTTGCACCAAATTAAAATTGTTTAAATGATTGAAGTTGACATTACCGTTTTTCCCGTTAAAAATAACAGTACAATACACATCCAAACATTTACGTACTGTACAATTTTATTGACACCTTTTTGACTTTTGTTCGCATTGTGTGGAATTCAATTTACAGTTGTTACAAAAACTTCAAAGATATTTACATATTGCTATAAGAAATGACGATACAGCCCAGGTTATACATGTCTTGTACCTTTTTTTTGTTTCTTTTTTCATATGAAAAAAATGTTAAACAAGAATTCTTGATATAGTAATTGCGTGGTTGTTGATTTTATAGATGGCAGACATTTAAAATGAAACGATCTATGCAGTCAAGTATGAATCCATAATTCCAGAAAATAACCACAAAGTAAAGTTCTTAAAAATACTTGCAACAACTACATTGTACTTTACATATTTAGAAACAAAGGAGCTAACAAACAGACAGGGCAGTACGCATACCAATTTCGGCAAGACGGTGTCATCCGAAGCAGACGGACAGAAAGTACAAAGGATCCTATTCCTGAGAGCTCAGAGCTGGGACAATGCGAAGAGACGCGTTTAGGGAAGTGCGTGACCTGTGTCGTAAGTCTCGCCGACAGGGACGCGCCGTATGCTAATGTACGCCATGTCGATAATATCGATAATGTTAATAAAGTTCAATCACTCGGAATATGTTAAGCTTTGCATGATTGAACAGGAAAGTATTTTAATGTTTTCCTGCACATCACTAAAAGCCCTTGTAAAGTATTTCTTGACTTTCTATGATTCATTTATAAAAATAATAAAATCAAGCCAGTATTACTTACTGGCGTCATATTTAATAAACAAAAAAAACTATTTAAATTATGATAGAAATGTATTTTCTACTTCTACTCATAGTTATTACTTAAACCATAAATCGTTTAAAAATAATCATAAATTTTACACCGTGTGTTTTCACTGCCAAAAAATTGGTATTAAATATATTATCCAATTTCTTCAAATTTCAAGAACAATGAGTGTTTGTATAATCAGTACAGATGTTTCAGTTAAACGGCAGCACACGATAAAGATTACAACGCACATCACTAGAGCGCGTTCGGTCTGGCGAACTATGAAAGTGCATTGTATACGTCCTGGAAGGGCTACGTCACGCAGTGCGACATTTATATGCACGATGCAATCCACATCGTGAGACAGACGTATCTTACATCGATTATTAATATTTATAACGAACAAGGAAGCTCCGTGTTGTAACATTAAGTCAATTAACAGACATTAAATTAACATCGCAAATGTAGTTGGATAAATAATATAAAACTTTCAATGCATTTATATAAGGATACAATACAAATAAATATTTAAATTTACAGTCTACATAGCTCTGTAGAATACAAAAGAAAATTTAATCTATGCTTAATTAAGTTATGTTTTAAAACTAAATACATCTATCTATACATATAATAAAATTGGAGTGTCTGTTTGTAATATCAAAAGAAACTTTCCAGATTTTGGGAAGATGACGTATTTGCGTTGCTGATAACGAAAATCGCGTTTAAAATTTTTTGTCTGTCTGTCTGTCCGCAAACCGTGTTTGTTCTGGGTAATCACCAAAACGGCTGGACCGATTTCGACCAGACTTTCACTGAAGGGTAGCTGACATAGACAGGCATATTATAGGCTAGTTTTTTTATCTTAATATTGCGTGGATGAAGTCGCGGGGAACAGCTAGTCGATAACAATATACTAAAGCGATGTATAGTAACGTATTTAAAATACGTTTACGAGCAGAAGTTTAACAATTCCAACAGAGATTTGAAAACAATGGAGAGGACATATTTGTTTTCAAAGACGTTCGTTGTGACAAAAAGTTGTTAGCGGTCGCTTTACATGCCTCTCTCGACCTATGCTTCTTCGAAATAAAACAAAGGAATATCTTGTATATTCCGGTAGACGACAAATATATTTTTACAACACATATAACAAACGGGAATTGATAAAATCGCAACGTGACTACTGCTACAAGCTTGCTTTTATGTTTGTACACGGAAGTTCCTTAATATTATTACTTTAAAAATTACTAAAAAAACTAAAATCAGAAAGTCAAAAATCAGAAACTAAGAATTCATCAACCATTGTTTAACTTATATGACAAAAACAAATATAGTTACCATAAATAAATTATATTTTGGAGAATGACTATGTCATATGAGACGCCCAGTCAACGGGGCCGTTTGAAGTAATTTAAAACAAAGTTATTATTTAGTCTTTACCTTCTAAGTTTTCAAACCTTTTTGTCAGTGTTATACAAAAAACATTTAAAGCGTGGCTGCATTTAAAAAAGGCTTAATCGATTATAAGGCATATAGTTTTTCATGGCGTGTTTGTTGAAGGAGTAAATTTTGATTAAAATCTAGAAAGACATGCTTCAATGCTTAAGATTTGGAATAAGCTGTCAGATATAGTCTTACATACTATGAAGTGTATTTCTTTAAAAAATAGTTTGGAATCGTTAATTAAGTAAGGCACTTTTATAAGTATCTTCCGATAGTGAGATAATCTGTGGTTACACGAGTTATTAATCATCATCATCCTCCTTATCCTACTCCGGTAGCGGCACATTAGGTTTTTGTCCTCCACATAACTCTATAATACGTCATCTCAGTCATCACTCCCTTCTTCATCATGTCACCTTTCACGAAATCCATCCAACTCTTTCTCTTTTCTTCTCCTTATTACATGCGATTAATATCAAGCTAATAACACTAAAAATTTTACAAAAATAGATGTTAAAACCTAGTGCAGTAATAACCTTTGCCTATTCCTATTAAGGGCAAATTAAAAACTTTTCTGCACAGATTATAATATACCATTCTCTTGTACATAAACAACTCAAGGTTTACATTTGTCTCAATATAAAGTTTATAATCTAATTTAACTAATATATTTCAGTCATGAATTACTTTAAAAGGAAGTTAATTTTATGAAAATACTGCGGGTACGTGACGACCTCGCTCGCAGACGGTTAACGTTCTGTTTGATCGAAGGTTATTATAGACCATGCTACCCATAACCACTAAGATAACATGATAATGGTATTATTATGTGTTCTTAGCACTACATAACTCTAGGGGTAAAAACGTGAATAAATGTGAAGGCAATGTGTGATAAGGAAAGCCCTGAATGTAATTCTATACATAAACTATATTCGATTTTTCGTAATATCTATATCTATACTAATATTATAAAGAGGAAAGATTTGTATTTTTGTATATATTGAAATATCTCAAAAACTACTGGGCCGATTTTAAAAATTCTTTCACCATTAGAAAGATAATTTATCTATGAGTAACATAGGCTATATTTTGTAATTTCACGCGGGCGAAGTCGCGAGCAACAGCTAGTGTTCTAATAAAATTGTACCTGTAAACAAGAATTGGATTTTTTACAATACAATTATGAATGATTTCTCTATTATTATAACAAATGTTACTGATTATCCTTTCATGGGATTAAAAAATCTGTTAAGAACACCTAAAATGCTTGAGACACAGAGAACAGAGATTGTATAGGTTTCCTCAGATGTGACCCAACAGTACTTTATTGCGCCATACAACCTTTTCACCCATACATCAGGGCAGCTTCCTAGTAGTTGGCAAAATGCATGCGCCCTGAGGCATTTTGTACTTCAGCCAAAACACGTACGAATATCATCAAAGAGATCCGCTTGTAAATTTAATACCTACGTGATCGAGTTACTAATAACAACGATTTTACTTGTTACTGACTTTTAGAATACTAGCTGATGCTCGCGACTTCGCCCGCGCGAAATTAAAAAAAATAATAAAGAATATAGCCTATGTTACTTACAGATAAATTACCTTTCTAACGGTGAAAGAATATTTAATATCGGCCCAGTAGATTTTGAGTTATTTTAAAACATACAAAAATACAAAAATACAAATATTTCCTCTTTATAATATTAGTATAGATATAGATACGTAATCTTACTAATGTTATAAATGCGAAAGTTGGATGGATGGATAGATTAGAGTTTGTAGCCTAAACGGCTGAACGGATCTCGGATGAAATTTGGCATAGTCGTAGAGGATAGTCTGGAAGAACATATAGGCTACTCATTTTTGTTTTTTTAATTACACGCAGACAGAGTCGCGGGCAAAAGCTAGTGTTTTTATAAATATAAGTAATAGCGTTTTTAAAGATACATCCTAAATGTTTCAAGTTGTGTTAAGATTTACCTTTAAACTTAGCCTTTTGAATTAGTGTTTTATATTACGTAATTTCAAAGCATTTTTTTTTTTAATAAAAGGGAAAAATTCCGTCTTGTTGACATTTCCAAAGTTCCTTTTACATTAGTCATGTTACTAAATCTACAAGTATATTTAATCACATGTTGGGATTTGTTTACACAATTTCGCAAGGCCCTAAATGCCATATGATATTAATTTAAAAAGAAAAAAAATAACAGTCAAGTGGTTAATTATTGAAGGCAGCCGAGGATGTTTATGGGCCATTAGAAAGTCCTCAAAAGGGCGAGAAATTAAATAAGACAAAAATACTTCAAATCAGTTTTAAGGGGACTCGAAATTTTTTCCTTGTCACTAAAGCTACCTTTTTTTGCCTGTTTCGAAGACCCTACTCACTTGAAACAAAAAAGTTTAGTGATGGGCAACATGATAAATCATTTGTTTTACCAGACAATATTATTAACTTGTAAATATTAATTAAGATGTGATAACTTATGATTTATAATAAATAATGTGAAATAAAATTTTACACGACTTTTACATGTTAATTGATTTAATAAGTTATTAATGTAGACGACAGCAAATACATTTTTGTAACCGCAAACGTAATTATTCGCGGTTTTATAAGTGCATTGAGCTGTCAGGTATTATTAAAAATTAACAAGTTTTAATTCATTTAGCACAGTCAAGGAAACATTACATGTGTGAGTTCCGAAATGTCAGATTAATTCGAATGATAATGTCAAAGGAAACTATCGTAATGCAAAAAATATTTGCGTTTCCGTGAAGATTTTGTACATAAGATACTTCAACTTTAAAATTAATTGTATTTTAAATGTCTTTGTTAATCTTATTTACAAATATTTTCAAGTAGCTGTTGCTCGCGACTTCGCCCGCTTGATATTAAAAAATATAGCCTATGTTACTCACAGATAAATTACCTTTCTGATAGTGAAAGAATTTTTAAAATCGGCCCAGTAGTTTTTGACTTGTTTCAATACATACAAAAATCCAAAAATACAAATCGTTCCTCTTTATCATATTAGTATAGACAACCCAATTTGATTACATTTAACTAACTTAATTGAAAACGAGAATTCATCTTAATTAAAAATATCAATATTTTTTTAATTAAAAATATCGATAATTTATGTTTGTGTAAATCCCATCCCTAGAGTTGTATAAGTCGAGTTACAAGTGCAGGTTGGGCGAGGTCATGTGTCACTATCCTTTGAGCGGGTGCGGAGTATCGGGCCCAATCACGCACACAAAAATACCCTCGAATACAAAAAAAAACTATTTCTCATATCTTATTTTAAAACTTGTTCCTTTTTGTAAATCGATTCTGATTTTAGATTTGTTAATCGAGTTTAACAATCAAAACCTCTCATAATGATTCAAATTCAAAATTATATATTCTCGGATAACAAGGAATCCATAATTTAGTTGAATAGCTATCTAGAAATTTAAATACTAGGTTTATTAAATATAAATTAAATCATTCGATATATTCGAAACTCTATCCTAACCTAATTGCAACACGTGAACAATAACAGAAGACTAATGTATCGACGCTCCCGCTCACATTATTTCTCGTGCGTTTTGATTTGTTCAACAAATTGAGTAAACGTAAAAATAATGTTACGACGAAAAACTTTAGTATCATTGCATCATACTTCATACTAATATTATAAATGCGAAAGTTTAGATGGATGGATGTTTATTAGAGTTTGTAGCCTTAGCGGCTGAACGGTATAGACTGTATTTGGTATAGATATACGAGTAGAGGTTAGTCTGGAAGAACACATAGGCTACTTACTTTTGTGTTTTTAATGCGCGGACGGAGTCGCGTGCGAAAGCTAGTACTTTATATTTGTATGATACAAGTGTGAGAATGACTGTATAAAAATGCAAAAAAACCTAGATGTCAAAATAAATTAAAAAAATAATTCTCTAACCAATCGTAGCCATATGGAACCAGACATTAATTTGGTCCAAAAGAAAAGTATAAAAGGTTTATTATCAAGTAGAAAGTTCGAACTGTAGAACAAAGTATTAAATGGCTTTTGGTTCTTGAAAATCTTAACCGTTAATGGGTGTCTAATACGTGCAGGCAGTGTTCAAGTTCTTTGACGTTGATCTTAAACTTCCGAGAAGAATGTTGTGAGGGATAAGTTGTTAGTAGTCATAACATTTAATGTTACCTTAATTACATTATTACGAGTTAAATGCAAGAAGGATTTGAGACACTTTGTTAATGTCCAATGGATGGGATTCTTTCTTGGAGCCATCTGGTGGTAATTTAAAATAACTTTTTTTTAAACAACTCAAAAATTGATCAAAATATTGTTTAGTAGTGCATTATCTCGAACCTACATTGGTAATTTAATTTGTTTTAGCAATAATACATTCAAGCAATACAGAAATTATGACAATTTTAGAACATTTCCCAATTTATTTCGGGTTCTTTATCTTCCTTGGAATATGATAATTTTAGAAACTATCCTTCACTAAAACGTTGACGCACGAATATTGCAGACGTAAAAAAAAATATGGCGTGTCATTTTGCAAATAGGTGCAGGTGGGGGATGTAAATCCGCACGAAACCGTACAAGTTCGTGTCTACCCCGTGAGGGTAAATTTTTTTGCTTATAAGCGACACCTGCATAACTATCCTATTGCGAAAATCACTTATGGACAATGCACTGATTTTTTTATAACATTTTTTACTATACGAACTAACGGATAACGTGATTATCAATGGTATCCGATAAGCTTCCGCGCAGTAACATTTTACACTTCATATGCCTTGTCCTTACTAATAGTTCTCCGGCTTTACCTCGCTACCTTTTAAACTGTGTTCTGCGCGACTCGCGCGAATTTTAGAGCTATTAGTAACTGTAAAGATTAAAATTAATAGGATATGTTTTGATTAGATAAAAAGTTTTGTAGTCCAAAAGTATCAACATAGTATGTTAGTGAACTCTGCAAGACAACAAATATTTAGTGTATATGACATATGATAAACACATCACCTTTCAAGCGGGTCGATGCTCGGAGCATCAACAACGTTTATCTGCTCGTTATCATCGTTGGTGACGCGTCTGTAATGTGTAATCCGTCAACAATACATCATGGAGCAAGTCACTAAATATACCATGTAAACCTAACATGTAACAAAAATAGTAGACAGTAACGTGCAGCGACTAAATGGATTGCACCGAATGGATAGGTTCTGAAAGAAAAAACTAACAGGACATCGACAAAGCGCATTACAAATAATTAAGTTGATATAAGGAGCAGAGACGAGGCAATCAAAAAACTAAAAAATAAATCCAAATGTTGGAGGAGGATTTCACTCAATTTGAAAATCATTGTATTAAAATAGCTTTAATATTATGTCATGTGGACGCAGCCATCAACCTCCAGCAACGTTGATAATAAGCAACTGCACAGCATCCCTTCCTAAGTGACTTTTAATATTTCATTAATCAATTACGCATCAATCAATTAGTCGTCGCACTGAAGCCCTAGGCGAGAACATGCAAGACGAAGACCCGGGAGGTAAAGATTAACCAGTTGAGACGGAACCCTATATGCATATACTTTATATTTCATCTATTGGAAAATTATATAGATAGGGAGTATGAATGGGTCATTTCAAACTGGTCGATGCCACATGGTGCGTGTAGCGGGTGCGGTGCGGGACGGGGTGGCGTGGGAACTGCGCAGGAGCACATATGGGACGCAGCTTTATCTCGCCATGCATATTACGCGTCGCGCTCAATAATACTAGTAAGACAACAAGCTCGTAATGACTGAAAGCTCGCACATTTACACTGAATTCAACGAACAGGCTTGTTTACTCAAATCCGATACATGAGCAACACAACGCTTGTACCATATCTGAGAGTAAACACAAACATAACGTCTCGAAATCTTTAAGTTCCGTTCAGCTCTTATTGTAATATGTATACGCTACCCGTAATCACATCTTCTACGAAACTATTTGACAAATGTGACCGACGTATTAAGATTTCTTGGAAATTCCTACTAAAACTTTCGTTAGCGTCTAGAGTGTAATTTTAAAATACGACTTTGAGAAGTCATAACGAACAAAGTCATGTCCAAGGTAGAATATTTTGATTCATCTCCTGGCAGCCGCCCAAAACGGCCGCTCTTTACGACTCGTAGTTGCCCAACGTTCGCTTTCAAAAGCTACTAACTTTCGTATAAAGACATAACGTAGCCGATGTCGATGACAAAGACTTTACAAGTGAAATCATTCAACAGTAGTGATACTTCTATCGTTTAAACTTGTACGTAAAACAAAAAAAAAATCGAGTAAACAAAATACCAAAATTTGTAGATCAGTTACATACTGGCCAAATAGAAATGAATGTTTTTTTTTTGGTTTTCCACAACAAAGCCAAAGTTCACGTAACAAATTTGTGATACAGGAACACCGCAATGCAATGTTAATATACAGTTATTTATTTATATTACAGTCATAATAACTATATTATTACAGTAATAACTTAATTCTGCTGATAGCGAAAATATCCAACGGCATATGTCCCTGCAGTAATGTAAATTTACTTCAGATAAATAAATGAAATGACTAATTGGAACTTGTTACCACAACTCTTACTCCATTAGCCATACGTTTAGTGAAATAAAATGTTCTTAATGAAATCTGTAAATAAAGACCCATAAAATCAACAAAGAATCCCAAGTACAGGGTATTTTGTTCGTAGTTACATTAAAGTTGTAACAAATATCTTTTCGTCAGAGGTAAAACATTTGTAGAACATTTTTCCTATTCTGTTACAAAATTTTACACAAATTAATCAACATTTCAAAACTTGCACAAAAATAATGTATTCTAGAAGTAACTATTTCTATAAATATTATAATTAATACACAAAAAATAAATAATACACCCAATGTAATCGTTATACTTAAAGTTAAAATTTTAAAAGCATTTTGCACTTGTTTGCTTACAGACTTTCACGACTAAAATTAATGAATAGAAGAATAGTAACCAGGCAATAACGTCTCTGAGGAAAAATCCTTTGTCTTTGAAGA
>JAOCNA010000006.1:4018051-4034307 GCA_026546675.1 Papilio helenus
CGGGGGGCAAGCGCGAGGCGCTGCGCAAGCCGCGCAAGCCCGAGCACGACGACTTCATACACTCCTACAAGTTCAAGAACTCCATAGAGAGGCGCTTCTCAAGGTCACAGGACTCCGAAGTGAGTGCACTCAAGTCATTGTGTTTTTAGAGGTGCTTACTACTTCTATTGTGTATTTTTTAATTTTCTAAAATATTTCTAACTAGCTGTTGCTCGCGTCTTAGTCCGCGCAGAAATAAAATGTGTAATAAATATAGTCCACGTTATTCAGTGATAAAAAAGCTATTTATTGGTGAAAGAATATTTGAAATCGGCCCAGTAGTTTTTAAGTTATTTAAATATATACAATAATACAAATCTTTCCTCTTTATAATATTAGTATAGATAACGAAGATAATCACGTGTCAAAATGTTTAATAAATGATTTACTTTCGTTATAGGCAGCGGAAAGTCAGACGCGCGTCGTCAACGGCAAGGCGTACTCGCACAAGCGACGGCGAGCCGCGCGCCCCGCGCCCGCCGCCTCCACCTCCGCCTCCGCATCCACGGAGGAGGCGCGCGACACCTCGCCGCAGGTCAGCACGCACACTGAACACTGAACACATAGCCATACGCTTAACTGAAATAAAATCTTTTGTTCGTATTTACATTTAAGTTGTAACATTTTTTTTTATCTAGGGGTAAAACATCTGTAGAACATTTTTCCTATTCTGTTACAAACTTTTACAAAAATCAATCGCAATTTGAAAACTTGCACAAAAATACTATATTCTACAAGTAATTATTTCTATAAATATTAATAACCAAAATATACATAAAACAATTAATTATACACCCAATGTAATCGTTATACTTAAAGTTGAAATTTTAAAAGCATTTTCCACTTGTTTGCTTACAGACTTTCACGACTAAAATTCATGAATAGAAGAATAGTAACCAGGCAAGAACGTCTCTGAGGAAAAATCCTTTGTCTTTGAAGACAATTGTCTCAAACCGAGACGCCTTAAGAGAGTCTCTTTTAGATTAGACCTACTTTAAACGCTACATCCCATAGGCTTAAGAATATAAATACATACGTACAGATATCAAATTGCAAAGAGGGAACAGTTTGTAATGTTTTGTACTCCGAATTGTAGACGAGATTTTGAAATCCATTTTTGACTTTGTATCATTAATCTATTACTGTTTAACTCCGTGCAAATTATAATTAATAATTATATTAGTTCACGTTACATATATTCATCGGACATTCTTTATTATTGAATACAAAAAGAACTAAAAGAAAAAACGGTTTCTTGCAACTTGTAAACTGTTTTGAATTAACTCCCATACTATGCTTTTACGTCAAATAAAGTTAGTAAATAGTTTTAAAGTTCCTGGAACACTTATACGGAGACACCGCTTACCTGTTTTAAAAAGACAGGTGATAAAAACTACGCACCAAGTCCGTTTAAGAATAGATTGGCGAAGTGCAATGCACTCGAACATAACCCTGTAAATCAACCCAATTAGACTCGCATTTTACTAACAAATAGAAGGGCAGATAAGACGTATTTGACTACATTTATCTCTTGTTTAAGGAAACCTTAATTATCTTATACGAGAGTTTCCTAAAACCATATCGCTATTCAACATTTACTAATGGTTTCAGTGTTTAAACAATTGTAAATCTTAATACTTCAGACATAAATGTTAAATTAGCCTATCAAATAGTTATATCTAAAAGCATAGATAGTATTTTGGTACGTAGTATTATGTAGAGACGTAGGAGATCGGTCAACGCCCTGGACCTATGCCAATGGCAACAATCGCGGCCGTAACTTTCAATTACTCGTCTATTAATGCGTCGCAGGTGATGTATCGGTTCACTCGTAATGTAAACTCCCTTTTGTACTATAACGAGGAATGGATTCTTTGTGTCTTTGTAATGTAAACTGATGACTAACATCTTCAGAATTGTAGCTATATGAACGAACAAACTTTACAAGCCGAGATGAGTCTTTACTTTAACGGGTGTATATTTACAAGTACCATTTTGTTAAATATAATGGGTAAGGAAGGAAAGAAGCAATGACTACGTTCTCATTAATAAAGAAGCAGCTTGGATCTTTGAAGAAAAGATCACAGTCATTAAGAACTGTTGACAGAACACTATTCATAGGTAAATAATTGTCAAGATTAAAACAGAATCATACGTGAATAAAAGGAACAATGGTGAATAATTCGGTAACAAATCGCTAACTACGCGGAAGGCATTGCTCGGGCGATCGGTTGGCAAGTGGCCAGGCAGCGTGTGGCAGATAGGTGGCATTGGGCCAGCCACGGTCACGAGCGGCCGTCGATCCCGCGCCCTCGCCCTGCCTCATAACAATCATCACAGACAATAATTCTAACATTACCGAAATATTGTTAAAATCACAGCTTTTCTGATGAACTATAGACAGTATCCAAATCTTCGATGACACAAATCAAAGTAATTTGTCTAAAGTTATGTTCAAACTTCAAATGTTTTGAAATGAAATCATCAAAAAAAAAACAAGATGTCCAACTAGCAAAGTGTTTTGTTGTATCATGTTTACGTTAAAATAAGTCACTCCTTTCTCAAAGCAATGCACCTGCAGATGTGTTATCGAGAAACAGTAAAAAAGGCAATCTTTAAAACGAACATTGATTAACATTATCGACATTAAAAACGACCATCACGTACTTATCATTAACGATAGGGATTTTTTAAAAGAGTTACACATGATAAAAACTAGTCATAATATCTCAACTTTAAGGAATCGACTCAAGGATAAGATAACGAAAAAGGTCTTATCTATTCCCGAGGGTGCGTCGAGAGTTGGGTAGAGTTTACGAACAATCGTTGTAAAAAATCATTACAAAAAAACGAACTTTCGAGTCATTTACAACGCAGCAGGTAGTGAGTTATAGTCCCGAGTTTCTTTGTTATTGAACGAAAGAATAATATTTCACCAGCAATTGGCAGTAAATAGGACTTTCATGACAATAGAGTCGGTCCGTCCGTCCGAACGATGCCTCGGCTATTTTAACTGGCAACACGTGTCCCTCCCAAATGTTTGTTTAGGCTAAGTCGTAAAGCGTCAACGACAGGATGCGGTGTAAACAGACAAGGTTATTTTCAATTTTTCAATATTTTTGCCAATTATCCGAAATAGTATTCTCGAGAAAATGTAAATTGCAAGTGCATTCCATCTGTCAGACTTACAGCCCAGGGCATAAAGCCAGCGAAATTTCAATAGACTGTCTTCGAATGTGATAGAAGTTTTTCCTTGTTCACATTCTTAGGAGTGTATTTATGTTTACAATTAATTGCGTAAATTGTTACTCTAAAATACATTTTCGTTTATTATACAGCAAAAGATTGGACTTAGTTGCCAGTCACAGTTATTCTTTCTAAAATAAGTTTTTTTTTAATATTCAGCTTTATTCAAATCTCAATCTGCCGTAACCTATCACAATCGAATTTCTGGACATTTGGCTACTTTATAAAATCGGTCGGCCAAGTATCTCAAGCGGGAACAGTAAATAATATTATAAATCACAACATAATCGATTTTGATTCGATACGAAACCGCTCAGAAGTTATTTCGAGTGCGGCACGCAAACACATTATTTATTCTCAGTTGAAAATAACTCGACCGAATTCGAAATAGTGCACGATCGTTGAAAATAACTTTTTATTTCATATTTTAACATTCACGTGAAAGATTGTTTGTTATTCCAATAAAATATCTTATTACTATGCTTTTGTTTATGTTGGGTTTAGCAAGAGCTATATACATGTGCATAAAAACAGACGAAAAGTGAGTAATGAGACGAAAAACTACGAAAGATTAGTCAACACTACTACTCGAATGTTGACTAGTTCGCAACAAAAACTTTGTGAATCACCGCGACCTTTATTTCCGCATGTTGGCGCCATCATACTTAGTAATAAAAATAAAATACGCCCATACGACTGGATTACTAAACAGTCGGAGTAGATAAACTAATTTGTAATAATTTTTACATATAAAATTATACGTTACGCTATGAATTACGAAAGATTTTAAGGCAATCCCACTAAGCTCAATCGCTACATGGCGAAGGTATTCAAAGGAATTTCATTGATATACGACATACTTTTAATAATTAGACTTAGATGTATTACATTGAATCTTATTCATATGTTAAGAACATCGCGCCATCTCTTGCCACCGGCGGCAAACAAGACGTTTCTGTAAGAAAAGGTTAACCAGCTACCAACCACGATCTTATCTAGTCGTAGGGTTGTTAACGGAAGATAACACGCTAGTATGGAATATTATAGAGTCTTGTAAATGAATAATATTCTCATGAAGAGACATGCATCTCTCGCTTTTTCGGTCCATTACGCTTCCAAAACAGTCGTTGAGTGCGCAAGCGCACGTTTGTCGTGTGCGTTTATTTACGCGATGCCCGCAGCGTTGGCCGACTTCCAGAACTAAACGAAAATAGATGCTTCTGTAGATGTCATTGTACTACGACCAGGAGAGTCCTAATGCTGACGCACCGTGGAGTACGGTACAATGTGATATTGAAAACAATCATATTTACCAAACTGTTAATGAATGATATTGTCCATAAAGATCAACACCAAAGACCAGTTGCTCCATTTATAACATTAAAAGAAACGTTTAGAAACAAACATTTTGAGCTCAGTCTTAATTCCACTATTTGATCTTTGTTTTGAACGTTAGTTGGATAACTTCGCTAATTTTATTACCGTAGTAACACACTAATAAGTTTATATAAAAACCTGATTAGAATATACATTTAAAACAGCAATTAATAGTCACAGTCATGTTAAAAATAGTATAACAAAAAACTTTTAAATGATAAGTGCGATAGTACACAATTACATTTTTTGTGTTTGATTTAAAATTTTCGTTGTAAGATTGATTTCAAATTCACGGCGCTAATGGCACCTTCCACGATTTTATTATTAGCTCGCTAAGGCGTTTAGAGATCCGTCCGAATCGTAAATAGAATCTATTTAAGCGTCCAAGCCAAGACTACGGACAAAAGATGATTTTAGTTTCAAACGAAGACGCTCCATCAAAAGTAGAAAAAGATGGTTGTCGACCAACAAAAAGTGGGACGATTCGTTCGCCCAACCCTTTTATTTTGCTCCGTCGTGATGCTTTTTTACTTTTATTCTAAAAATATCGCATTCACGGACCCATTTCGAAAGGAAACGTGATTCTGTCCAAGGTCGAGTGAATTAGTATTCGTATGGAGTTCTCGCAGTTTGACCGGACGTCTAAAACTCGTTAATATGCTTGCTTGTAGATTTTTTTTTGTTCTTCTAACAATGATTAGAATTGCCCGCGGCGGACCTGTCTTCTTTATTATGTTTCACAGGTTATGTAATTTGAAGGTCTTGGGAATTATTCCTTAACTATGTGCTGGGACTCTTATTTAGGAGAGTTTCGATTTTTGATATTTGAAATTCATAATGAAATGATCAAATATGCATTTTGAACCCCGAATCTCTTTGAAATCTGTAATAATTACGTAGATTCATAACTATAAAGTTATAATATATAAGAATTCGGTTACGTCGCGACTTAAGGGATATATGAAGAGGGAAAAACATTATCTATACGGTTGTTATTGTCTATGATTGTACCTATCTTAAATCAAGAACCTTAAAACCTGTTAAGTATTTCTTAATAAATAATATTTCTATCTTTAAATTAAACATTAAGCAGACATTAAGTAATATTGTATTATTTATAAATAAAAATGGTGGTTTATATCAAATAAAATTATTTATATTATGATTTCTTGATTTTAATGTTCTCTTGCAATAAACATTAGGTGTTAAGTGCATCAATAAATTTCAAACGAGACTCCCCTCCGTTAGTGAAATGGGCTTAATGCAAATTGTAAATTAAAAAATACATATAACCTAATAAACTTACAGCTAATATCGCACTGAATTAAATACATACGTTATGTAACATACTATTTAACCTATATAAAATCCATTTAAATATAAAGAGTTGGTAATTTTAATCAAATATAAAGTTATATTAGTCCGTAATAAATGATATGATATATTTTACGAACGATTTTACTCTCTAAAGAAAATTAATGGAAGACATATTATTATTTAAAAAAAATGTCTCAAACTAAAGCATGGTGAACCTACAGTAATTTTTCTCGACAGTTAAGTGTAAACCTTGAAATGCCTTCACATTTTATGTTTTCAACTTTTTTTGAAGGAAAATATTTTATTAATTATAATGAAATCTTTTTCTCCACTAATTGAATTTGACGAAATTCGTTCTTTGATAGAAGAATGCTAACGAAAAAACTAACTTCAAATACCACTAACCTAACATTTTAATTACTTCGTCTGTACGTACTTTAACACGCGTTATAAAACATCGTAAATTCAATTTTAATAGAAATTATCCGACTTTAAAATCAAAACTATGAAATGTATAAAACATTTTATGTTACAACATAATTAATGTTTAAGTCAATATTTACATACGAAGCAACAGACGCCTAGACTTTTTAAGTTAGTTATTCCAAAATTACACGAAAATATGAATCATTGCTATTTTTGTTGTTAAATTAAACGTTAGAATTGCATTTATCCGGAAAGTCGTAGTTATGGCTATGAGTACCTACATTATTTTTAATAACCAACTCACAATACGTAAATTAAGGCGTAAAAGATATCGTGGGGGGAGCGTCCCTTTTTCTGAGACTACCGCAGATTCCCCTCGCGGATGTAATTAATGCGAGCATCAGACGCCCTTTTATAGCATTATGTTCTATACTTGTATGATCCGAGGTTATTCACCTAGCAACGAATTCACGCTTAACATAGTCAATAATACTGACAAGAACTGAGTATTGAGCACTGTTACAAGGTCAATAAGATCGGATAACTTTTAAACAATCGCTTTGTATCCTTGCAGTAATTAAAAATATAGAGGACTCAAAAATTCTTTTTTAAAAAATCTTAAGCAAAACGAAAATCAAATGTAATTTCGATCGTTGTAAGTATTGTCTTCTCATGTAACATACTTGCTATTGCAACGTCTTGTCAAAAATAATTTGTTTTAGCCGGCTTACTTATAACCTCAAAGCTGGAATTGAAGAAGATGCGACGTAAGACAGAGGGGGAGCGCCGCTCGATGTTGTGACGCATGCGCGGCGTCGACCCTTCGGAGCCGGCTAGTGGAGCCGGCGCTGCACAAAGCGAACACCCGCCGCCGCCGGCACGCACTGACCCGGCCCAACATACATGTACCGCGACCACCGGACACATTTGCGACGCACTGCCATCGCCTTCCACTCAAAACGAGCATGTGATAAAACTAAACGCTAAAACTTAGCGTCTCGTAGTGTTTATTTTGTAGCCATCACAAAGTTATCATGTACAAGACGGTGAGACATGGTGAGAACAGTCTGCAGTATACTATCCTGCCACAGACGGAAGAGGTGTTGAGCAACAGCGGCCTCAAGGGCAAGGGGCGCGACTACAGCCCCTCCATCCACGTCCGCCGCTCCCGGAGCAGGTCTACATTGAAATATCTTTTGCTGGTAGGTTTCGGAATTGCTGTCGCACTGGCTTTGGCGTCTGTTCCGCTATATATCATGAACGCAGCCTTGTACGCACGAAGAAATTTGCAAGATCATCACGATATTGGCACGTCTGCTCCTCTGGCACCCGCCGGTCGGGAAATAGTTAAATCGAGGAAGAAGGAACTCCTGTTTTTGCCCGAATTCATAACTACGGCAAACACCAAACTCGACACTACCACGCCAATTTTTGTTTCATCTCCTACTGTTCTCACAACAGTTATCCGTGATCGTGCGACGACTCCGCCGTGGACAATGCCCGCATTGAGGTCTTGGAAGGGATTAACTCCCGCAACGACGTTGCGGCCGGCACCCACAGAAAATATAGAAGAAATTCCCTTAATCGGCACTCCGTCTGGCAGCGTCCGCTTGTTGGATAACTATATGTCTGTGAAACCCTGGGAGAAGGACATCATTATAAGACCCACAGTTACCCCGGAACCGATGACCGTTCGAAACATATTTAAGTATTATTCCCAACCTATTGCTACGTCGGATAAATCGATTACGAGTAATATGAAAGGGGATGATGTGTTAATCACGACCAGGGCAACTTCCACGCCATCTCCACTAACAACGGAGTCAACAACGACATTGCCGATACTTGAAGACGAGCAATCTTTGGAAATCGATGACGTGTTCTCGCTGTCTACATTGAAGGGAGACCCGGGATTGTCCGAACCCGTCGTTGACTCTGATGAAGTGATAATAGCTAAGGCGACACGTGGCTTGTACGGAGCTCGGTGGCCATTCGTCGATCCTTCGTCTTATTTCCAATGGACGGTAAGCGTTTTTCTTATATAATGTTATTTTCGCTGCAATGCGTGCTTGTAATAGATCATAACAAGTACTGTAACCTCGCTTCACTATCCAGTTATTTGATTTATGACACTTTAATAAGTTTTTTACACCTAAACATGATTAATTTACGATAATGTTTGAAGCAATCGTGTTGTCATTATATAACAAGTCTGCACTGAGCTGTAACAAATCGCACCGATTCTCTGTCTTATTGCCAACACATCCTGTCGTTAAGATAAAATCGAATATATTAAATAAGGCTATTTTTTAATAATTGCAAAAATAGGATTATTTCTTACAATATACTTATTGAAGAAGAAATCGTATTCATTTATTTTTCTTTATTACTAATTTTCCAGAAAAACATAATTAGAATCATCATATCTTTCGTTTATTTTCAAATAACATAATATGTTTTCGCTTAGCGATAGTAATTATGATTTTTTTGTTTTAATGTAGTAATTTGCATATACTTTTATTTATTTTCAATAACAACACACAAAGCTTTAATTACAATATTATTACCGGTATCTACAATTTTGGGTTTAGAGGTCACATTATAACATCTGGAGACTTAATTTTATGTGTAAACACTATTCTTAATATCTTTTTACTCTATGTTACACAGTGTAAAAGCAACATTAACTACGATAACAAGACCAGAGGAATACAAGTATTTCTAAATAGCGTATGTTGCTTTGCACAAAAATCCAATACAAGAAATGAATGCCACATCTAGATGTATTTATTACTACGTGTAAATCTGTAAATTAGCGCTTAACCACGTAAATACTGTTAGTAACATAGTGGGACGTTTTTGGACTTATAGACAATAAAATTTAATTAATCAAACAATATTATACTTACGTACCTGTGTAGAGGTTATAAAAAATCTACATAATCATTTAAACTTAATTAAAAAAAAACAAATAACAATAATTTCCGAGAAATTCACGTGTTCTTGTTCGCAAATAAATTTTTCAGAATTAAATATACATTTTTAATTTAAAATAATAAATTTTATTTGTTTCATACGCTTGCAAAAACTTCATTATGTGTAATCAGATATCTTATTCGAAAATAAACGAGTCTTTAGCGATGTAATTGCTACTTTTATGAATTTAAATTAATTTGTGTCTTAAAGGAAAGTTACCGATTTTAATATTATTCTTAGGTATATAAAAACAATAACACCATTTATTTTTACAATAGGTATAAAGTATAAGCTTTACGACTTAAATAGTTGCTTAAGTAGTCCGTTAGTGTATTCCTCCCATTGAATCGACACTAAGGATAGCCCTTATTGTCTATTAACGACTCGTAAATGTGAAGCCTCAGGGAAATGTCAATCTTAATGTAGTGAGTTAAAGCGGGCGCACACCTTTGACTAAACTATGTGCGATTGTCGATTGTTTTCAACTATTTAGTTGGACAACTAAAAATCGAGTAGTGTGCGCACCTCCATATAAGGTCATAGGAATTAAAGCGAGACTAAACAATTGAGCGATAGTTTAGTCAAAGGCAGACCTTTCGCATGCACTCTCTTAAAGTGACATGTTATCTACTCTATTTTTTTAAAGACAACGTGTAGGTATTTACCCAAGTCTTTCCTCAGTGTGACCCCATTGTTCATGTCTATTTATTAGTAATACGTTCAAAAGAAAATTAAAACAATTGAAAATCAATATCAACGTTACATCGACTAACTCATAACCTATCTATTCAATGGTATCCTGGCTCAAAAACCTGCGCCAGTGGTTTGGGAAGAGCACCCGTTCACTTTTTAGAGCCGTGGTGTCCAGAATGCAAGTTGCCCTAATGATCGCCGAACTTCGAAAGAAGATGGCACTTTAAGAAGAAGAAGAATTACACCAACCTTAATATCACCATGACAGATGCCAAGTTTGTGCATCCGATGCAATGCATACAGTACTTGGAATGTTATCCATTTCTTCTCCAACACTGTGAGGAATGGTCTTGTTGACATCCTGTCATAGACACTACATTTGCAGTACTCTCGCATTAAAAGACCTGCTTTATCTGTTAACTGGAACAACAAATGATAATTATAAGTACTAGAAATTTTACTAATATTATAAATACGAAAGTGGTTGTTTGTTAGAGTTTGTAGCCTACAAACATGAGCGATCTCAATTAAATTTGTCATAGGTGTAGAGGATAGTCTGGAAAAACACTGGGCAACTCGATTTTGTTTTTTTTTTAATTCCACTCAGACGGAGTCATGTGTGAAAGGTAGTTATTGTTAGTTTGACATTGACTAATAATGATTTCTTTGTTTGTCTGATTTAAAAAATCAGCAAACACTAAAATATCTCTGTTGGCAACTCCAACACATATATAGTGGGTGTTAGTTTAGTTGTTATATTATCTGTATATCTCAGCATAAACTTACAATAACTCTCTGGAATGGTAAACAGTTGAAGGCAGAAACCAGCTGTTCTTTTATCTTCAATATTCTCTCTTTATGTTCAGCAAGTGGTAATGATGGGTCATGGACTGCAAACACTTTCACTACTATCAAACCCTCTCGTGATCTAGCTCTTGCTACTTTAAGGAACCTTGTTGAGCCAAGACTGAAAAAAAATTGTAACAAAATATTAAATGTTAGATTACTATAAAATCCCATGTGATGTGATCCCATGTGAGTGGGGAGTGGGCAACAAGATTTTAAAAAACTAAACATTTAATGTTAGCTTATGTTACTATTTGTGTTTGTGCCAGCCACCTCAAATACCATGCGTTATCCGCTTTTTTATGTAATTTTTTTGAATAATGTCAATTGTTTACAATTTACACAGTTGTAGAAATAATTTTGAAAGAGGAAAAATCTTTGTTGTGTTGTTACTAAACAAATAAAATGTAGACTTACCTCTGGTCGAACGATAGATCAGCATGATCGCTGAGATAATGTTCTACAGGGAATATCTGAGAAGGAGCTACACCCACCAGCTGATTCCCCATTGTCCAACAAAACCAAAAACACTGCGAACTCTACGATTTTATGTTAAATACACATACTTCGTTGTAAACGAACTATGGATTATTATTTTGTAAGTATATGATTTTATAAGTAAGTAAATGAATTGGCAAGAAATGTTGCAAAACAATGAAATCGTAAAATTGCACTTGCAATTTGCACTTGTTTGACGTTTGACAAAATGCAACTCAAAGATGTCAGCTTGACAGCCCAGTGTCATAACAATCATTGACTTTTAGTGATTAGAAGGATTTTATACCAGTGGTATAAACCAATTTTAAAATATAAGTTGCTGCTACCACATAATATTTGGAAATAATCAAATACGTATATAGTATATCGATTCATAGGCAGTAATAATTTGAAATATTTCTTTTTGCTTTTCTTTTCATTTTTATCATGTTTGTGGTAGTGTAGTTTTAAATTTACGTCACTTATAAATCGACTTATCACCATCATCATCAACTTGCCCTTGTCCCTGCGCAGGGTCGGCACAATATGTGCCTCTCTTCCATACATTTCTATCAGCCGTCATATCTGAATCTACGCCCTTCTTAAGCATATCCTCTTTCAAACAATCCATCCATACTCCTCTTTGTCTTCTACCTTAGACTAATCGACTTACCATAGACTACATAATAATAAAATAGTAAATCACAGCACAGCACTAAAAATTAATATTGCTGTCACTTTTCGCTTTATGGGTAGAAATATGTGGTGTAGATTTTGCTTCTTGTCTTCAAGTCTCAAATAAGTTGGCATACTATATCCACCCATATTTTCTTAATATCAATAAATAAATAACTAAAATGTCTTCTAAAAGTGAAAAAGATCGAGCTAAACAAATTCAAGATCGATGTCAGAATATATTGATACAAATGCTAAAGGACGAAGATAACAAATACTGTGTTGATTGTGACGCCAAGGGTGAGTTGAATTTCCTTTTTTCTTTCTTAATTCTAAATGTATTACTAAAGTAAAGTTCAAATGTGGTTTGGAATGAAGTTCTTTTAACATCTCCAATATATGACTCAAGAAGCGATGAAAATATAGTTTATTGAACTTGTAACCGATTGGTAAAACTGTAATATTGAGTCATTTATGTTGAAAATATGAATCTTATTATCGTATAGAGCCTAATTTATGCTTAAAGTAAGCATTCACGGACGATAGCACATAACAGCAACAATTTGAAACTTCAAAGATATCTATCCATACTTCTTAGACAGAAATATAACTGGTTTGTTAAATTATTTAAATCAATTTATTTATTATTGAATTAGTTATATATCAATAAATTTAACATCGCAAAGTTCTATAGTCATTTTATGATTAAAAATAGATCTTAAATACAAGTGTATTTATTTACTAGTTTATTGCATTTTTTATTTGCTAGGTCAAGGTAACACAGTTTCTCTTAGCATTACAATACTTTGAAATATTCGCATTACAGTCTGCTTCTACTGTCAAAATTACTGTAGAAAAATATATTGCTATCTCAGTTTTGTTAAGAAGAATTGAATGAGACATAATTATACTATTGTTGGTAACAATAGGTGGCGCTAGCTGATGATTGAGGGTATTTCTAGGGTTACAATAATTATGGTCTTGTTCAAAATAGTTTTCATATCTATTTTATGTTTGTCGACTCTCTAGGAAAGGTGGCAGTTCCTCCTCCATGTATCATCATATCTTGTAGGCTCTTAACATTGTAAGGTTCTGCAAAACACAATTTTAGATGAAGGGCATACTAAGGGAACTGTGCTGTCACATGACTAGGCTAGAACTAGTTCAAGATATTTAAAAATACCTATACTATTAAAAAATTTAAACATAAGTGTTTTTTAGTTGTTGAATACCGTTTAGCTTACTCATCATTATGTCATAGTGTTTGTTTTGTTGAACTATTGTTGATGTTTAGAATGTAATCGAAGTGCAAAGGATCTGCATTGTTAACATTTTACTGTTTTTCAATTGTCAAAACATATGTTTTAAACACATTGTTGTCTCTCTTGTTCTTTATGAAGAAACAGAAACAACACTATTTTGTTCTAGTGTAATCTTAGTGGAATTTCATGGTTAGTGATGTAAAACATAGCTGTCACCTTCTCCTTTTGGAGCTAAAAAAAGGAAAAATCATACCCAAAGGTACTCAATGATAACATATCTTTTAGTGGTGAAAGAATTTTTGAAATCGGCCTAATAGTTTGAGTTATTTCAAAACATACAAAAATCCAAAAATAATATTTCTTTATAACATTAGTATAGATATGTTCGCATTTTATTTTATGAGTATTTAATCATTAAGTATAGTTGTAAAATCTTGTTATCATTTGCAATGATAATATGTACATATAGCTACAAACCTTCTAGACTAAAAAACATTCAAATCATCATCACCAGCTTACTATATGTCCCCACTGAGAGGCTTGGAGCCTACCCTAAAGTTAGGGTGACTAGGCCATAGTCAACCACACTGGTCAAGTGCACATTGGTTGACTTTACCGCATATCTTCAAATTTCTTCGCCGATATGTGCAGGTGTTGTTTTCCTTCACAGTAAGAACGTCGGGTAAATTATGTACATATGAAAATTCGAAAAATCGAAATCACATTCAAATAATAATTATTAATATCATTCTTCTTAAACAAGGCAGGTTTTTCTGTTTATTAATAATAAAAACTATAACACTTTAATTTAATCTTGTCATTTAAATGTTGAATGTTCATTAAACAGAAATGTTTATCACCTAAAAGTCTTTCTTTATCTGAATATAATTTTAATATGAGATAATGTATTTGTTCAAAGATAAAATGATATAGGCACATATCTTATTTAGTAATTTATGATTTGTTCATTCAAGTTCTTTATAAATACGAAATAAACGAACTAAGATATGTCTCGCGGTTTTCCTGCGGCGACAAAAATTTAAAAAAAAATTTTTGAAATTCCCATTTAACAAAACTATCTGATTAAAATATGTCGATTAGATCAGATTAAAATTTTCATCTATAAAAACTTTGTTCTACCAATATTTAACTACTTATTTTCCTTATTTATTGGACCGTTCTTTCCGCCAAAGCGAAGCCGAGTGTTATTGTTAGTATAAACTTCATTATAACAGGAAACTGTTAATTTTCATTTTTGGGTACGATGTAGCACAAGGATGTTTCAAGGTTAATAGACAAAGTAATTAACATTAATAACTAAAATTAAATTATTTGTTATGTCGAAATTGCTTATTCGATTATAATCCGATATGAATACGGAAATTAACGTTTTTTCCCTCTTCGCGATAAAAAGGGGAGTGTATTTTTCAGAGAAAATTGTTAGTCACATTTCCCGGTAAAACCCGTGTTAACCCGCCAATTTTGCAAATATTCTCGATGTGACTAATCTATACTAATATTATATAGAAGAAAGATGTGTGTTTTAGTATTTATTTGATTTACGTAAAAACACCTTGGCAGATTTAAAAAATTCTTTCACCATTAGAAAGGTAATTTATCTGTGAGTAACATAGGCTATGTTTTTTTATTTTCACGCTGATGAAATCGCGAGCAACAGCTATAGATTATTAAATAGAGAAATACGACTTCGATCTGTGGATTGACCTACGCAATTAAAATACTTTAGTTTTAAACATTTAATTATAGTATTAAGAACATTCAAATCGGTGGCATTTAAAGTGTTTATTTTGTACTTCAGGTCCGAGATGGGCGTCGTGGAATCTCGGCATTTTCCTGTGCATCCGCTGCGCCGGTATCCATCGCAACCTTGGTGTTCACATCTCCAAAGTCAAGAGCGTCAATCTAGACTCTTGGACGCCAGAGCAAGTGGTAAAAGTCCTATTTATACTTTATTATATTTTATGTAAGAACGTTGAATTTATTTAAAACTAGCTGTTGCCCGCAACTTCGTCCACGCAATATTAAGATAGATAAAGAAGTAGCCTATATTATGACCATCTATATCAGCTACCCTTCAGTGAAAGTCCGCTCGATATTGGCCCAGCCGTTTCGGAGATTACCCGGAACAAACGCAGCTTGCGGACACACAGACACGGACTAAAAAATTTTAAATGCGATTTTCGTTATCAGCAACGCAAATACACCATCTTCCCGAAATCTGGAATATTTCGTTTGTCTCGTTGCAATGAATAAGGCAATTTTTCCTGAAAGAACATCGCGGATTTCCGCGAGTTCCAACCAGGGGTGGACAACTTTGTTAGACCCAAGATTTACTATGTGTGTGATTGGCATAGATGAACAGAGTCTGGCAGACCATAGCCACGCAGTCGGAGTCGCGGGCGAAAGCTAGTAATCTATAAATGTGTAAACACGTGATAGTGAAATTGTTTAATTAGCAACACTAAATGTAATTAACATTAATTGGTGCGATGTGATAATTTGCACTGCGTCAAATGACCGAACTAAAATAGAAATACAAAATTCAGCGCAGTTATTACCAACATAATAGACTTTGATTATTTTAATTGTAAACACTATTAATAATTAAAATTTATATTATTATTGATACTGCTAGCTTGTTTTAGTATAAGCCAAAGCTATTGCAAAAGACTAATTTCGAAACAAAAGGTCACCAAATAGCTTATTACTTCAAATAACAAATAATAACAGTAATTTAGGTTCATATATGATCAATTACTAACAAGAATGATAACCTATGTTTATTATTACAGTGTGTTCATGGAGGTGAAGTGTTACCAACATTGCCATGTAGTTACAATAGACGTGATATATTGGAAAAAAAAAACAAAAGTACGCAACCTATGTGTTCTTACGCACTAT
>JAOCNA010000006.1:4060696-4072516 GCA_026546675.1 Papilio helenus
ACTCGAAACTCGGAAATCGAGAATCGCATATCGCGTTACGCACATAGCGCATAGTGCATAGCGCATAGCGCATAGCGATGGGAGATGTGAACACTAAAACTACTAACTTGAGTTCTATTAAGCAAATACAATAAAATAAGTGAAAGACGATAAAGTCGAAAAGCAGTTCAATTTGTATTATTATTAGTTTTTTGTCCATTAAGTACCGTCATAATAACCAAAAACATCTGCTACGACTTCTATGGTTTAGTTTTCTAAAAAAATAATCCTTTGACTAAAGCTTCTCCCATATTAAAATACCTACCATATTTTTATCCACCGTAGCACATAAAGAGGAATTCGTATTTAAGCGTAATGTTTCAATACAAACAAATAACAAAAAATAAAAGGAGAAAAGGTCCAAGTCCATAGTAACAGTGGAGGCGCTACGTAATAACTGGCTCATAGCCAGCAGTCGGCGGTTCATCTGTGCTTTAATATAGAAGCGCTCGATATTAACAAGGCGCTATTTTACTCTATTTTAATACTCAAAGCTTCTTTGTTTCAGCGGCATCTAACTGGTTTTTTAAGTACCTTGTAAGAACCGAGATTTTTGTGTTTTAAGAGATAGTGTTCATTGGGAGATTAGTTCTACGTGTTTTTAATTGAAAAAGCCCTGTGTAAACTTTTGTAGGTATATTTTGGGGTATGCGTTGTTTTGGTTTAACATATATCAAGCGTCGTAGAAGTAAAATTAGTTGGAAGATTCAGAAATTTTAGATGAGAGGTAGACTGCAAAATTTAAATATAACGCGTAATTACAATAAAATCGTATCGGGTTTCAGATTTCTAGTTTCCCAAAACAGAAGTCGAAATGATCGAAGTCTGATAAGATACAAAATGGATAAATAACGACATTTTTTTGTTTTGTAAAATAATTTTATATAACATGTATCGAAATAAAAATGTGTTCTTTACTAAAACTAATATTTAAAAATTTTTAACAGTTTATCTCTCAAACTTTATTAGAACTTTTGCAGTTTTAAAACACGAAGTGAGCTAGCGCCCGATTTCACCCCAACAAAAGTGGGTGTATATTAAACAGCGTAGACGAAACCGCTTAGAAAGTAACTCTATTTAGAAGTATACCTTGTTTACCCATTTCCCCCTGGGCAAGGGTCATTATGTTATTACCTCCGACATGTTATAGGAAAAACCTTTTAACAAAGGTAAACTATACTCGTACATGCTCTTTCTTATTTTCGGAAGTTTTATAATTACTGTTCTTGGCGCTCTACCACAGCACAATTTGTTTTAAAATTTTAATACAAATATTACATACAAAATATTACATCAGTAGGTAAGTATATGAAGGCTTTTTTTATACTTTATTTAACAAACAAGGCGTTGTTTTTAACTTTACTTCTTATTATGGTAAAGGTCCATTAGTTACGTACCATTATTAGTCGTATAATATCATTCGTATATAAAAAACACCATCAAGATCCCCGATTCTTAATTAAGAATGTTTCTTTATGTCGATATCTTGGAGATAAAACGTTCTAAAGCGAATTTTTGCGATCGTCTCCTTTTATTTATTTCAAAAATGAACTTGTTTTGGAGCTGGCCTAAGATGTAAAGCCTTCATCGGAGATAGCTGGACTTTATAGGACTATTATTCATTGCAGCTCATATGATTCAGCGGGTGTGCCGATGCTCCCAGTGAAATTAATGTTAATTTGCACTCAGTATTAATTTGAATATAAAATAAGTAGATTGGATAAATTGGCAAGTAGCCCGGCCCACTGAGGCTACCTTCATGTAGTAAGTCTCCGAGTGTCAGCGGATGCAAGTGTTAGAAGTGTAGTCCTCGCAACAATAGTGCAATTGCTGTCTTACGATTATATTTAAATTATATGCAGTTTTGCATTGTACAATTTTAATTTTTAGCTATAGCTAATTTTAATATATTACTTTTAATATATTAAAATATCAAATATTCAATAAATATTGCTAATTAAAATAAGAGGTTTATTTTTGTTTTTCTTTTTTCATTTAGATTTGCATTTATGGAGATATTTCTACTTGTTTTTGCATACAAATTTTAACATTACTAATGAAATCTTGAGAATACTTCTCATTATTTCGAAATCACAGTTTGCTATATTTCATTTTGCTTTTTAAATGTATGAATTCAAAGTTTATTCTCGTTTTTGTCTACTTGTAAGCTATTAACTAGTAACTTGTGCTGAAATTAGATTTATGTGATTTCACTTTATTATTACACTTAAAGTTATTATTCTCTATTTTCATCTACACTTATAAATGAATAGTTTCAAACATTATTGAGTTTAATATACTTAGAATATAAATTTTTTGTTGTAATTTTCTCAGGTGTGTACAATTTTCTGAAATATAAATTTTACTCAATATCTGTTGATGTCATTTATTTATAAATCCTTCATAAATTCTTCTGTAGACCAACTGCCGTCATCCACATTGCTTCTTACTGGAACTATTAAATTAACAAGGTTCTTGTGGTTTTCAACTTTTTCCCTGCATTTGTCAATAAGCTCATCATTTTTATTTTGATATTTACTAATATCCATTTCCATGGCTCTTAAATACCCTCTTTTGGCTGTTATCACTCTTTTTAACCTGTGAATTCTTGCCTCATATTCCTTAGCCAAAGACTCGAGCCATGTTTTTTGTTGTTTCAAATTAACCATCTCTGCAGCCTTTATCTGATTGACAATGTTATTACTTTTAGGTCTCCTGAAAAGCAGAAAAATAAATAAAATAGGCTACATTCCCCTCTTTGATTTCCTTTACAGATATGAGCAGGTTGTATCATGATTATTTTTAGGGTAAGAACATTGAATAAATATGCCATAAGAAAAAAATTGTATATTAATTGAACCCGGACAGATCACAAGACCAGTGCATTACTTAAGTTACAACACTGAAGACAACTATAGTGTTATTTTTGGTAGTGAATGGGGTCGCTTGAAATATTTGTAACAATAAGGGTACATCTGCAGGCAGCATCGCTGGCGCCTATACACTTGACTTGATTGACAAAGACAGAGACCCCGTTTTGTACGGCACAACTAGTCATTAGCGTATTATCTAGGTATATAATCATTTAGTACATACCATGCGTCTTTATCTGGATTTAATATAGCAAACTTCTCCTTTTGTAACTCTAAAATTTGTAATTTCTTTGTCATATTCTCAAACTGCCACATGGTACTCAACTCCTGTATCATTTCATCAAATATTCCTTGTTTTAAATAGTTGAACATTGGTACCCATTTAACTCGTTTTAGTTTCGCTTTTGGCACTGTTTGGAGAAAATCTTCGTCCCTTGAATAATAAAAAATTATATATAACTAAAGTATAACTATGCATGTAGAATATTAAATAAATTAAATATTCGTACTTCACCAAGTTTGATATGTTGCTAAATTCCTTAAGAATTGTTAAATTATCAAACGTAACTTCTGAACTATTCATAGTACGTTCATTTACTTGATCTTCCACCTGTTCACCCATTTCTTAGTACACAGAAAAAACTGTAAACAAATTCTAATAGAAACAAATACGGGAATTATATTTGATTTGTTTCCAAGTACAAAAGCATAACAAACGCAACGCACAATTTAAAACGTAACGTCACCTACTGTCATTTTAGGTTTCAGATCTGCATTATTGCCAGATACGCATTAAAATCACGCTATTTATTTTACGTACGTCGCCTTTTATTACACTCTTTCAAAAGAAGACATTTGTTAAAGAAATCAACATATAATTTTATCAAACCACGTGATTTTCGTTCATTCATCGTCAACGGTTTTGTGATGGTGACATCACTCAAATTGATACTTCCTTTTTCCTTAAAAAGTATATCAATTATTACTAACATTTTTTTCTTAGTCTTTGGTTATGTCATATCATTTGTCATGTTTTATGGAATAAATCCAAATTACAATTACCTAATAAAAGAAAACTTTTACTTATTTAATTGCAAAATATTCTGTTGATAGAAACATTATGTTGTACTGTCAATGTCAACTACCAAAGAATATATAACATCAAATGTCAAAGAATAAACACACCAAGGAAATAATAAACTGGCCTGGAAATGTTTTAGAACCCTTAAGAATAGAAAACGGACTAGACAAACTGAATATTACTTGTTTTCCTCCACTTACGCAAACCGAATATAAACTTAAAAATCATACTATAAACTAGTATCTATCTCTTTTTTCCGCTTATGCGACAACATCGGCTGGCGACGCCCATAGCTATAGTTTTGGTATTAATAAATTACCAGATTAGAATTTCATGGAAATAATTCGACAATCTTACGGTAAAGGTAAACATCATGATGCAATCTGCACATATCTGCGAAGAAATTCAAAGATGTGTAGTGAACCGACCCACTGAGGCCAGCGTGGTTGATTAAGGTATTTTTCCATAACTAATGGAAGGCTCCGAGCCCCTCACGGGGATTTATAGTGAGCTGAGTTTAGAATTTAAAATCATCATCAGTTTTGAAATTAGTTTGCTGCTCGTCTGCTAATTGAATTCAAGGTAATCATTTAGTAGTTGTGCTCTGTTTAAAGCAAACGAAGCCTGTATAGCGGACTGCTAGAATTTAATTAAGTTTATTATGGTCTTCTTGGATGCTTAGCATCTAATGTTTTAATTTTAAAAAAAGCTTCTTTATTTATTTAAGTTTTAAAATAGCTCTGTATAAAATGTTTACAATGTATTTCATAGTTTAATGTTCGTAAATACTATTTGTGTTTTGAAACTTTCTGGTTAATTTCTGACACATTATTTCGTAAATAAAACACATTACCTTATGTGGTTTTAATTTTTTTTATTTAATTTATTTGTTGTATACATAAAAAATGTTTATAAGTAATAAAACAATTAATTTAATAACAAAGTTGTTTGTGGCAGTGACTATGTCACACAGTCTTTGCGATATTCACCGAAGCGGATCCCGGACATCTTCATATCCATTAAATTCGTCGAAGCATATCTGTGGCTTTATATTTTACATAGTCAAAGAGCATTTTATTGAAGGTATAAATAATACGTAACTTATATACCGTGTGCGATGTCGATCCTTTAGAAAGCAGCGGCTGAAAACAAAATTGCAACTCTTTGAAATATAACCTAATCATTACATGATAGCGTACAATTTTAATTTACAGAATACTTTACTTAATTATTACATTTCATATTTTTGGTTAGTTATAAAATGGTTTAGATTAATTTAAAAATCACCAGGGCCGTATTCAATTTAAGAAATAGTATACAGATTATTCAGTCAAACAGAAATACGCAAAAAAAAGAAACGTATCTTAAACTATGGGTAAGTAAGAAAAAGGTTTGGAAGAGCAAGACCTGCATTCAATATGCCTCTACTAAACACGTGGAGAAAGCATTCATTTTTTTTTCAAGATATTCAGTGCACGAAATAAACCATAGACTTAAAAAAATAGATTAGAAAAAAAATTCCTAGAATAGTATGCGTATCATTAACTAACCAAACTTATTTGTAATTGCTTATTTTTAACAACATTTTTTGACGCGCTTCTTATAATTTCTTGTTCTTGTAATGTTTTTATTTTATTTTTTCTAAATTATTAAATCTATGGCATCAATAAACTAAGGAATCTACGAGTACAATGGGACAAATGGATCTAAAAACAAGTTGCCGAGCATGATACATAAGAAATCTAAATGAATTGTGCTGTTATGAAATGAATACAGTTAAATTATTTGTTATGTCACCATAATTAACGTCTGTTCTTGGAGGACAACTTTTCACCGGGAACATTCAATTCTTAGCCAATCTGGTAGGTAATATTATCTACGAACAAACTGCAATATCCGACGCATATACCTACTGCCGATGATAAGATGTTCCTATTTTATAGACTACGTATGAAAGGCATAGTCTCACTTATATCACCAACTGTGAATGCATCTGCCACCATTAAATCTGTCATGACCAGACATATGAAATTAGAAAATTATTAAACTCCTCACAATAAACTGTTAGATGTTGTATAGCTGTTGATAGTTAAATTTCGTCCATTATTCGCAGGCCAATTTGTACAGCTTGAACAACAAAAGCTGTGACTGTATTTACAGCGACCTACTAACCTAAAGGCCTGATCGGATGCTTGTCCCAGAGGAAGGTGCGTTTGACGGGCGACAGGTAGGAGTCGCGGATGTATGAGGGGCTGCGGTCCCATCTAGCGAGCGGCTTCAGCAACGGCCAGTCGTACCAGAAGGGATCTCGAGTTATCGCCGAGATCGGCAGCGAGGGGCTCGGGTTGAAAATGTCGGCCCAGGGTCGCCGCAGACCACCGGCGTTGTACAACGGAGCACCTACACGCCACAACAATTAATGCCGGACACACATATACCTCTGCCTCTGTACCTCGTCAGCGTCCTCTGCTCAGTGTTAACCGTAAAGCGTTCTGTGCATAACAAACTTCCACACGTGATAGTTGAAACGTTACTTGCCGTTTTATTTAGACAATGTTATGTTTGACTAAATTTTCAATAACATTGTTACAAAAGGAATTTAGTGTTAGAGGAGAATGGAACAACCTTCTTTTCTTTCTCCTCACATATATTTCTATTTAATGTGTAGTCGCATTTCGATTTTCTTTAAGTAACGTTTCAGCATTTTTTTAACATTCTAAAATATGTAAGTGTAAGTGGTGAATCTACATATAACAATATGTTTTAAGAATAATGTGAAGTCATACACACATTGTGATCATGCGACGATGTATTTTATATTAGATAATATTTATTATTTCACTAATATTTTACTGAACTTATTGACGTATGATATGTGTTTATTAAGATTTAATTCTAAATGAGTTAGACATGCAGACGAGGCAGTGTGTTTGTACAAAGAACACTTAACACTCATTGGAAAAGTATATTATTTCGTGAATAAAAAGTCGTAATTTTTTATCCACCACAAATTGATATCTACTAGAAGATATGTAACACGAACTTGCACTAACTACAAGGCTTTTAGTATCAATTTGAACGCTGTACCGGTAAACACTTTTAAAACTGGATTCCGATCGGATAGATTTCTCTATATCCAAACGAATTCGTGGAAGAACCTTAAAATAAGTAATTATTTACGTAGAGGGTTGACGAAGATACAGGGTGCGGGGTCTGTGGCCCTTACCATCGGCATCATAAGCGACTTCCCAATCGCGAGGCGGGCTTATCCTGGGCTTGACGGGCGTCGGGGATTTTCCTCGCAGACCACGGTCAAAGTCTGCCCACTTATCGGCTTCAGCGAAAAACGGATCCTTTTTGAAGGGGTCCGATATCCTCGACGGCCACGCTCCTTCACGGCAAGTCTTACAATCAATACTACGCTCATACACGAGGACTGAACACAGGGTCGCGGTACTAGGTAACTGAACCTTCCTTACAGAGTGTAGTGTTCATAGACGTACGTCAACTTTGCGCATATTTACAATGCAGGTCATGCACATCCTGACACATGAGATGGTAGTTCTTGTGATAAATGCTGTGACTTGTCTGGTGAATATATCGTAAAATGAATCATTAAATCGTAAACTTGCAACCCTTAAAGTAATGAGAGGTACTACACTACTAAATCAAAACACATGTCGGTCTTTTATATTTTAATATAAAAATATGGATCGTGTTAGTTATGCAATTTTTAGTTTGTACTATTTATAAAAAAATTGGGAATTGCGAATTCGTATTAAAAGGTATATAACAAATATAACAATAACTTTTAAACTAATTCTAAACTTAAACAAATATCGGTAAAGAAGAAAATAAATAGTTAAAATCGGCCAAATCAAAAGAAAAAAACAAATTCGGTTTTCGTAAATCATACATATTACAAGTAAAATAACCATTTGAATGAAATGAACATACGACACAATATAATTAATTCTAATATTGATAGATACTTTCGTATAAACTGATATTAATTTTGACAAAATAATCAAACGACTTAGAGAAAATCTAATTCACAACAACTAGATTCAAATGTAATTGAAACAATCCGTGAAATAGATCCTCTTTTATACATTATTCTGAATCCACGTGATCTGCTGCGTTCGACATGTTCCGAATATTCTAAGAGATGGTAAACATGTCCGCTAAACATTTATAAAATAGTAGGAAACAAGGAACTCAACATATAACATGGACCAGCTGAATGCCGCGATTCGAACTTTACTTACATGAAAATATCAACCTCAGACACAAAAGTTGACTATAAATTTTCTTTATCAAATAAAGAACGAATTTCGGAACTTAACCTAACTTAAACTATGATGATCGTGCATATAGTTTAATAAAATTTACCTTTTCCCCAGTGAGGTTTATTGTCGGGTTCATATTCGATGCCTTTTAGGCTCTTGGGTGAGAGTGGGTCGATGATGGGAGCGGTTAAGTCGGTGATGGGGTATGCCCGGTCCTTGAGATACAGTCCGTAGCGAGAGGGGTAGAGACGGTCGATGGCGGCCATCCTGTCAAGATGGTCCTGCCATGCCTTGTGAGCGTCGAAGGGGTCCACGCCACGACGGATACGCCTCGGCACGTGGTATACTGTTAAACAAAATACATTTTAAATTCATATTCGATCACGTCCAATATTTAAAACATCTACTTGTTTAGGTAGAATTTCAACACTATTCAAAAAACCTCATCCGTTAAAAAGGACTTTAATAAGATAAATCACGAATAATTCAAATCAAGAGAAAGATAGACCTGTAAAAGAACGCCCTGAGAAAACAAAACTAAATCAAGTAGGTTTTTCCACATTCCATTCGGGTTTAAATAAAAATTCAATGTTGCAAATATTATTAGTTGTTAGGAATAGCAAGGCAAGAGCTTTGGTTACAGTTATAACTAATGATCTATTTCAATATATACATACATATATAAGATTTTATAGAACTCACCTATATCACATTCCGGGGGCGTTTCATAAATGATTTAACCATAAAATAATAGTTGTTATAAAAGGGGGTTTTCATGAAAGAAAAAAAACGTGACACCTGACAAGCGCTGGAAGATCAACCGATGATGTAAAATGGCTTTTACAAGTGTAGATGTTAAGTGTAAGAGATGATTTCCACTGAGTGCATGCGGTAAAATAAATGATAAGTCGTGAAAAGCAAACATTTGCACCAAAACATCACAAGAACATTACAATTAACATTACGACATCGATGACTATAATACATAAATATAGCAACAAAATACATACAGGGAATATCTTTATATCTCATATTGGCTTATGTTATGATCTAGTTATGAATTTATGAAGCTGTACATAATGAAGAACTGCACATATGTTTTAACAAGTAACATTTAAAACACATTTTGTTTAGTCCTATAAAACTTTATTGAATCAATGTTTGTGGTTCTGTGAATCTATAATGTAACCGTAAGCCTCAATTGACACTGGCAATTTTATAACGCATTAAACACACAAATAGTACATATGCATTTCGCTAGTAGCGTTTTTAAAACGAGTGATGTGTTCCATTTGAGAACAAGAGTGATTTTAAAACGTTCGTATGAGCGAATGCGTTAAAAAACCGCCCGTCCAATTAAAAGCGAAGTGCCCATTGTCAAACCCCCGTACGAAACATAATGCTTTGATATCTCTGTTTTTGTCATAGAGAGTAAAAGGGATGACAATAGTGTTTCGTAAGTGTAAATTCACAGTAATGTTTGTCAATTCGTCATTTGTTTTAAAGATTAATCTCCGAGCCTTTGACAGGTTTCACGGCATTTCTATTTGCGTAAGCTTTATTAATTAAAAATGCAATACAATATAGCGATTTTGTTACAATAATAATATATTTCTTTACAATATTTATAATATTGTAATATTTATATATTCACAAAAGATGAAGAAAATCATCATTAAGTGATGTAAAAAAGCGTATTCTAAAGCGTGTTGTCAGTTTTTTAAACTGCCCCGGACACTTTTGATGCTGAAACAATTAAATTATAATGCCAATATTTACCTATTTGTTTATAAAATCTAAAACTAAGTGTTTGTTGTATAGTTTTTTTATAACATGAAATAAACTCTAATTTAATAGGATATTCCATTTCTATTAAGTTCATTATACATACTTGATAATTAAATAGTTGCTTAGTTATTATAAAGCTTTATAATTTTACAGCTTTTAAATAATAAGCTTGCATGTTCGGTGTTTTTTTAATCGCAAATCCGGTGTCAATGTCAAAAATGTCTTGAAGTCAATTGTACAAATATTCAATTATGTTAAACATGTTTTTAATTTATTTTTAATCTATTTACAAAATGAAAATGTAATAATTAGCAATGAATATTGTGTAATTTGTAATAATCAATGTAAGTATTTATTATCATTTTTAAGACAATTTTGACATTGTTACACCTTGATTTGCTGTTAAAATATTGCGTTTTAAATGACTGCGTTAGTGTTGTGAATTTTAATATTGTGGATACTAACTTGGCCTGTACCGGTCGAGTGAGCTGGGGTAGTTGTGGGCGTAGATGGGGCGCGGCGAGTACCCGTATACCTCGCGGTGCACGGGCAGATAGCGATAGCCGGGCACGGTGATCCTCTCCGCGGCGGCGATGGGGTCGTCGTAGATAGACTTAGAGTAAGGATAGGTGGACAGCAGCTCGGGGAAAACACTGCGACGGGACGGCCTGTACCTCTCTTCCGCTCTGATGTCTTCTGATCCTGTGAATTTTTGTGTTGAATTTAGTTATTTCGTTTAATTTGTTGTTACATTCAACTAAAGAAGTCTCAAAAGATCAATACATACATCAGTGTATAATTACAAATTAACAAAAATGGCATTTTTTTTTACTTTCGATTTACCTTTTAGAGACCGTACGAAGGATTGCCAAAATCTGGCTTTCTTCGACGGCGTCTCATTTCTGCCGATCATTTCTAAATGGCTTTTAAACATTATGACGGCTTATGTCGTGCTCGTGTTCTGCAAAAGAAATACAATAAGTATAGAAAACTTATATCAAAATGTAGTGTTGGGTGGTTGTCGATAATGTTCGGATATCGATATAGTGAACGTTGGCCTTGATGTCAGAGCTTTATCTTTAAATATTCGCTCAGGTGACATAATTGAGCACAATACCCCGTTCGTTTTTCTTAAATAGAACGATGACGTGTGCAGTTAGTGCCGGGGCCGCAAATAGCCGTCTCGATGGCTGGCCGCGGCGTCGAATGGCGGCGGAGTTGGCCGTACGCCAATAACACTGATGCCGAAGAGAAACTCGAAAACGGCCGTTTTTACGAATGCTTGATCACTCGTCTATTTTCGAGTTGTTCGCGACCTTGCCGCACATTTTAACGGATAAGTCAGCGTACCGATACAATTTGTTATTATGTAAGCGGATACGCGGCTAAGCTTTCAAGAATGAAATAAGCTGGGTTAAAAACAATCTATACTAAAGTTTACATAAAATTATGATTTTGTTTTGAATAATTCCTATTAAATTATGTCTTTAAAACTTATCAGTGGATTATTTTTACATGACTGAAAAGAACATGAATAAACTTTAGCACTTAATAATGTCATAAGAAATTACAGAGAATACGTTTGTTTCCATAACTTTAAACTTTTATCTAATATTTTTTGTGTCAAAAGCAGCTTTATGAATGACTTCACTATTACTAGTTTTTATAATTCAGTGGAGAATTTTCTCCAATGATATTATCTTTTAGCATTTATATTATTTAATCGTGTTCGAGGCAAATTGTCAAAACA
>JAOCNA010000006.1:4132635-4145113 GCA_026546675.1 Papilio helenus
ATGGCTATGGGCAGCGGTCGCTTCGCCATTTCGGTGGATTGAGGTGGCCGCTTGCTCGTTTGCCACCTTATAATATATAAAAAAAAAAAATGTAATTTGATTTGTCTTTAGAGTTAAAATGGCTTCAGTTTCCTGGATTACTTCAAATAATAAACTCACAGAAACTAAACCGAATTAATTCAATGCTCTGCGAAGAGGTGCCTATAACCTATGTAGCGTAGCTTTTACCTGCGAATCCGTACGCACGGAATTTAAAAATAAAAATTAATAGCCTTGTTCTTACAAACTATGTTCTACATCTTACTAATATTATAAGAGATGGATGTTTGTTAGAGTTTGTAGCCTAAAGTACTGGACGGATCTCGATGAAATTTGGCAAAGATGTAGAGTATAGTCTGGAAGAACACATAGGCTACTTACTTTTATCGTTTTTTTATTCCACGACGATAAAATCGCGGACGAAAGCTAGTCTATATTAAACTTCATCGGGATCTGTTCAGCAGTTTAGGCTGTGAACTAACAAACATCCATCTAAACTTTCGCATTTATAATATTAGTAAGATCTAGAGATAAATGTTTCGCCAGTGGAAACCGACTGCATTATATTAAAGTGCTCACAGTAATATCAATAGCTATCTGGAAATGTTTATCCTTGAGCAGCTGCTGGCGCTGCTTGGCGACGTCGACGGCGGCCAGGCACCACACCTGCCCCACCGACGCCACGAACATCAGCCCGCGGCGGCATCTGACACCGACAGTTTACAAACTGACAGACAATAGCATTATTGCTCGGTATAACCACTACCGAGACAAAGATATCTTTCCATTATATGTACCATAGTATGTCCTCCAAGAAAGTTTTAGTGATTATAAATCTCACATAACTCTTTCCCCCAATAAACAAGCTATCTTTAAATATTAACCCTCAAAACAAAACAAAAAAAGTCTATAATCATAGTTTTTCCTATTGGTAATTAATTGTTTTCTTAAAAATCTAACTATCATCGTGATCTACCTTTCATATCTGGTACTATGCAAAATTATGTACAATCAGGGAATGTGCCTGTGCTCGGTTTTACAAGCTACAGTCGTTTGAACATTTTGTACACACGGAACAATACGACGCAAGGTTTAAATAAAGTCGGTTAATACAATTTGCCTTGCATTGCCTTTGCACAACAAACTGTTAACTAATTGGTTCTTTGTAAGAAGTGGCAGAGTAAATCTCGTTGGTAGAAACAAGGGAATTTTTCAAAGTGTAACACCGCGAAGATACCTGATTGTACAATATTAAATATGTATAACATTTACAGCAACCAACCTGTACATAAGTCTTGCTTTATTCAAGTCAGGTAATGTTTGGATGAACATGGATGGTTCCACAGTCTGCACTATGATACGGTCCGTCAGCAATCCTAAGATATAAGGCGTTTCCCATACTGCAAACAAATGTATATGCAACTGAAATTATTTAGATAATCACATATCTTTATCAAAAAACAACAAAAAATGCGCACCATTGGCTTCAGAATTTGATAACTCAAGCAACCCAATTATTATTGTAATTTCAAGTTAGGTCAAAAAAAAATGTTCTCATCCTAAACATGCATTTTATCTGTGCTTATTTAATTCTCTATTTCTCTCACTCTCTCCATCTTTATATCTTACTAATATTATAAATGCGAAAGTTTAGATGGATGGATGGATGTTTGTTAGAGTTTGTAGCCTTAACAGCTGAACGGATCTGGTTGAAATTTGGCATAGATGTAGAGCATAGTCTGAAGGAACACATAGGGTACTTGCTTTTGTTTTTTTTAATACCACGCGAACGGAGTCTATATTATAAGCAGAAAAATCAATCAAAATGAATTTAAATAGATACTATAAAATTTTTATTGTCACAACTTAAATCACAAATGCTAGTTTTTGTCAAACTCTTAATAATAATAAATGATTTTCTCACCCACAGCTAATGGTGGTTCTGCCCATTTGATAGTTTTCTTAATTTCAATATCTTTAGCTTCTTCAACAAGCACAGAAGTGCTGTCTTTACCAAGTAGATATGAATTATCTGAATATTTAGTTATTGTTGGCTCCAGTGATCGAGAACTACTTGTAGGGAATAACTCTTTAGGTTTGCCGGAAGAAAGCTGGAAATACCAATTTAAAATACATGATTTTTTATAATCTATGTCTTTCATATAGATAATCTTACTAATATTATAAATGCGAAAGTTTTGATGGATGATGTTTGTAGCTCATACGGCTGAATGGATTTTAATGACATTTTGTTTAGATGTAGAGGATAGTCTGGAAGAATACATAAGCTACTCACAATGAAGTATCATGCGAAAGCTAGTTTTCAATAAATATTTAAACATTTTCCAGATGCTTATTTGTTTTTAATACTTTTTAAAGCTGGGAGTTAAAGACAGTGTACTTGTACAATTTTTTAGGAATTGAAACTCAGGGTTAGTTGTTATAAACAATTATTGCATATAATTGGAATTGTACTTACATCAAACAGAGTGTATTCCGCTTTAAATCCAACACACAAATATTCTTGACCCCATGCCATAACTTTAGGTACATCGGGAACGGTAAATTCAAATTGGTGTTGTTTAAATTCACCATTTTTACCATAATAAACCTGAAGTTTTCTTCTCACCGCTACACACAAATGAACCACTGAATTTGATTCACCTGTCATAGATGTTGCACACTAAAAAGAAACAATACATGAAAGTAATAATATAAATAGATTTTTATTATAGGGTTACTACAGGTAAACTTTTTGGATCTCTTCCACCTTTTATTCCTTCCAACCCTGGTATCTTAAACTTGGAAACATCAATAAAGGCACAACTTCTGTCATAACTCGCTTATGTCTTGGCTTATGTACCAAAATATATAAATTTACCTTTTTATCTAAGGCAAAAAGTGATGCTCCTTTTGTTTGTGGAATTGATTTTATAAATGGGAAATTAACTCCATTTATATCGTATGTGGATAGGAGATTGTCTGTGAGACATAACAACAGGTTGTCCTCTGGAAATATATATAAAGCAGTTTAGATAGGTTTCACTAACAAACTATCCAACATTACTTAGGAATTACAAATAAAAACTTAAAATTGTCTATGAATTTCATAATTTTCTATCATTCAACTAATCACTGAATAAATCATAGATGATTTATAATATTTTATACATACCAGGTATAACTTCTATTTGCTGAATAGGTTTTTTACTAAAATTCTTGCAATAGCGTAGAAGTTGCAATTCATATTTTTGATTTCCATTGGTTGCAGATAATGAGTACATCACTAAGTGACCCTGCCTTGTACCCAAGAGCAAATTGTCATCTAAAAGTTATAAGATTTGTTGCTTTGTTGTTTTATTCATACATAATGGTTGGATGTATATATCTATAGTTAGGTGAATAAATTCTAACAAAACTTACCATAGGCTGCGATAGCTTCAATCTGGACTGTTGCATTTAGCAAATGTGACGCTTCATAAGCACCGTGCATGATTAATTTTTTAATAACTTTAAATCAATCGAAGTGATAATCTTACAACAGCAACCGCGATGTTTTAATCTTCTTAAGCAATTAATTTATGAATACATACTATTACTGTAATTATTCAAGAATTTTTATCATATCAATACGATTTCATGTTGGAAAACGAAAATATCTCTTTTTTCTATGCGTATTTCTCGATTTTGTTGTAGTTTTTGTTTTTGTTGCTGTTTTGACGTTAGACAACTGACGTTTATTTTTCATAGATGACAAATATTTTGTCTGTGATTTACTCCTAATTTACACATAAGCAAAAAAATAAAACCCTTGCTATATTGCAGAAAAAGATAAAAGTAATTCGCTTTGAGCCACCTTGGTTGACTCAGGTCAAATCATCGATTACATGGGCTTCGGGCTTAGGTTCGTATCCTCGATGGCGATGTATCAGCTGACTACAAAACAATACAAAAACGTTAACTATAATATGTCTTGCTTTTTTATAAGTGTTGTGCTAACGTGTTGTTATCTAATTTCAGAATCGTTCTTTAAGATCTACAGTGCTTTCTGGACTCACATCTTTTTTTCTATCACTATTTCGCCATATCGCCCATATCTTTTAGTAAGAGGTGAGGGATATAAGCCTAGATCCGCAAGATAATATCAAAGTTTTTTTAAATTGAAGTTTCTTCCTCAGATCACGTATTATCGAAGTCTTCATAGTTCAACAATTCAAAAAGCAGAACTTACGATAACAATGAGCGCTGGACTCGTCGCGATTGCTTCTCATCAGTAGCCAGTCATTAACACCAATGGTAGATTTTTACACATTTTAAGCCTTAAATACCAATAAGATATCTTTATTATTGCGAATAAGAAGGATGACATGTTTTATACGCTAAAATTTTGCTAGTGTATACTCACGGCTTAAAAATGTTGTAAAATTCAAAAATAAAACAAATAAGTACCAGTTAAATCAATTTCCATTTATTTACGATCAAAAACAGATAAAAATACATATCTTGCAATTGCACGCAGCTGATGTTACTACCTTATTAACGTAGTTGCTAGACAACTACTAATATTTTATTAACATCGAATAATAGTGAGAGCGAGTAAAGTATTAGAAAATAAAATTATTACAGACCATCTCATTTAATTTATTTCGGAATGGTCAATCAAAATATTACAGATTGTACAATTATTGAGAAGAAAAGAGATATCGTGTTTTAATTATTTTTAATTAAGACGTATAGTCAATTGTTTTATTGTAAATTTTATATAATATCAAATATTAAACTGATTATATTTATAACGATAATTTGTCAAATTATTTTTAAATAGCTTTCTGTCTTTAATTTGTGATATTAATTTTAGTTTCATATAACTTCCAACAATGTAAACATGCATCATTTACTTAACGACAGCTGTTTGTGTGAGGTGCAAAATAAAAAACCATGTTTACTATTCATTTAATATTTACTTTTATAATTATGTTATTTTCATTCATAACTAACAACGATATGGGTGTTACTATGTATTCAAATTCAATAAAACAAATTAAAAACAAAATACATTTTTTCACTCACTATTAAATTTAATATTACAGTACTAGTAATAAGAAAACTCTTTTCCACTTTAAATAATTTATAAAGTCAACCCCATTTCGAAGTGTGTATGGATTGTATGAGTCGTATGTAAGAGATGCTCGACGGACAATTCTCTCGTGGATCAGTAAACGTGCACGCGAATCAAAGTGAGAATTCAGTGGGATAGACGTTCCGACAACACAGCTTCAAACATTCAGGTCACTAGTATGTCTTAACTTTTTACACAGAGGGTTTTAGAAGCGACGTCGATTACAAAATTCATAGAATAAGACTTAATAAAATATGCATATCTAAACTATGTTAGACCTCGCCGGCTCCGGCGCGCAGGGCGCGGGATGCGGGGCGCGGGGCGCGGGGCGGCGGCGAGGCGCAGGCGGCGCGACTGCCGCCCGATACGATACTCAGAGTCATATAAAGGTAATATTTACACGAACTATAAAGGTGTCAGCAAATCAGCAGCCTTAGGGACAACTAAGCTCCGCTATGTGATTTCAAATCTTGCGCCGAGCGCGTTATATATCTTAAAATACTACAAATTTATACGTAATTAGTACATACCTATAGTAATACAATGTTTATTATATACTTGGCCGCCGCCAAATGTACACGGGACTTCCCAATGGATGCGTGCCGTCAGCCAAGCGCGTCAATCTCACCACTATGTGCAACGAGGCCTCTCTGCATTATTTCATTCAATTGACAATCCAATGTCACTGATTTTACCAATTTGTACCATTAGCCCACATTCCCACGTGCAGTATTATAACGTGTGTTAAAAAACGTTTAAATAGAACAAATGCATTTCCATGTATCTCTTCATACGGTAACACTTTTTTATCGCGCAGTATTGCATTTTGAACTCTGAGCGAGTTTTTAAGCGTTCGTATGAGTGAGAGCATTAAAAAGACGCCCTTGTGAATAAGGGCTAATGGTATAATTTAGCTAAGCGTTAGTAGTGAGATAAAATACATTAGATGCCTCTAAATATAAAATTTGAGAATCATAAAATGACCTTCAGTATTACACATGCTTTTAAAAATTTTAATAATAAAATTGCAGGAAAACATTATGTAAATGTTGTAAAGTAAACATAATACATGCCAGTAAGCATATATGTATATAATTAATTTATTAAACAAAATAACAAAAACACATAGTTTGCCGTAGATAAGTTTCTATGGGAATTGCCATGATTGTTTAGTAATGGGTTAAACATCCCAAATATATCAAATAAAATTTTCCGACCCACTTATTGGGTCTATATAAACTTTTTGCAGTGAATTAAACATGAGAAAGTTAGCATGTTTTGTAAAGTTGTATTATTGAGTTAGTATTTGTAAATAAATGTTTTAGGTGGCGACGTGAGATCATCGCGATCCAAAGGGCGGAGTGTCGCTACTTCACGTCTCGCTACGTCTAATCAATTAAATATATTATTCTACACTTAAAGGCTTTAATAAACCTCCACTAATTTGTAACTGTATCCAACACGTAGTGCGAAAATGAAATTTAATGAAAGCTTAAAAACTATGACAATGAATTTAATTATTTAAACACTCGTATCATAAATGACTACTAATAATGTGATTTCAATGACAAATTTTACATAGCAGAAATATTCTTTATAATATAGAATACAATATTATCGAAAAACTATGACATTACAATAGGACATCGACAGACAGTGCTATTTAATATTAACATTTATCCGGCCCCTAGGTAAGACAAGGTAGGTACACCACAATTTAAAACTTTTTTTTAACTAATTTAGAAGTTGCCCGAATAAACGATATCTATCATGTAGTTAATCTAAAAATTTATGTTCTTTGAATTGTACAAATACATAATATTCTGAGATATCAATAAAATTACAAATTATCTTGAGAGATCAGTTTATGCTAGTTATAAAAATTTACAATTACGCATTTGTGAGTGCAAGATAATGTTTCATTTGCTATAATTCCACCATAGAAAGCGAACTACCTTCATAAAAGTTCATCGGTACGTGATACATTTCAATTATAAATATTCTAAAGCACTACTCGAATATTTCCCTACTGATTACACGGCCCAAGCTAATTTAAGGTCCAAAGGTGATTTTGTTGTACAATATTACAACGATCGCTCCCCGTCATGTGATAAAGGTACTCGCCGAGTACGCCGGCTACAATAAAATGTACTAAACGACAGAAAAATAAGCAAATACAATGTAAAATATAAAACAATACCATTTATCCAGATATTTAATCTGACGTTCACCAAAATAATCATTAATTTAAAAACGCAGTTATAAGGTATTTACATAAAAAAAAATTTGAGCTTACAAAAGTACAAAGTAATCACATGGAGACGGTACAGAGTCTACTGCGGATTTTACCCTTCTCACCGACTGCGACAGCTCAAGCTTTCCACATAAACACTACGGTATCACACGACTGCTCGCTGATAACACCTATTATGCATATAATTTTACCCGATGGCCAACACGAAAATAAAAATACTATCACTAAATAGCATATGAATTAACCCATCTTAGTTCCGATCGCATCCGACATGTTCCGACATGTTCCGACACGTTCCGACAACGTGCGTCCAACCGAGTGAGGTGAGGAACGGTCGCCCTAAATGCATGAGTGGCGATAGTCTGTCGGGCGTCGGGATCAGCGCGTGGGCGAGGCGATGAGGTCAGGCGTGGGCGTGGGCGACGGTCGATGTCGTGGGCGCGGGCGCGGACGTGGGCGTGGGCTACGTCGCCGTCTACGACGCGCTCGGCGATCCGCCGCTCGGCCCGCATGCCGCTGCGTTGTCTGATGGCAAACAATTAACATTTAGCAAAAGGCAATACTTTTGTTTAAACACGAATGTCTTAATTATAAAAAAATATTACACAATTAAGGATACAATAAAATGTATTAATTATGACTATTAAAAAACAAACCGAGTTGCCGTTAAGAAGCTTGAATAGTCGTAAGCACATTTTCGTAATGCCATCGACAAAATTTGTGTTAGATTTGTGTAGCGCCCCTAGCGGACGTAAAGTACACCAAAAAATCTCACAAATTTTGTCTATGACGTTACGAATGTTCACGCAACTGTCGCGTGAATAATAAAACACGCAACTGTTACGAAATTATAAAAACTTTATTTTATTGTTTACATTTGTGAAATTTTCTATTGCAAATGTCAAAATTCAAATGCACAAATGGCAACGAAGGCCTTTAACATAACAAATATGGTTACCATGGCAACCTTGCTTCCTTGATGTTGTAAGCTTGTAGTTTATGGTCCCTTTCCCACATGAAGGTTTTTTTTTCGAATTTATTTAACACTAAGTTTAATATTAATGATGAGCCCTGTGTATAGTTGTGTGCGCGTGCGTACCCTGTGAGTCGTGCGAGTGGTCCGCGGCGCCGGAGCCGCCGGGCGCGTCGTTGGGCGCGGCGGGCGCGCGCGGCTTGAGGAACTCGTTGAGCGAGGGCTGTATGGCGAGCTCGTACTCGGTGAAGTTGAAGAGCGGCGGCAGCGCGCGGCCGTTGGGCAGCCGCGCGGCCGGCTCGCACAGCTCGTCGAAGAAGCTGTGCGCGCACGCCTGCAGCGGCGACAGCCGCGCGCCCGGCGTGTACTCCAGCAGCCGCGACACCAGCGAGATCGCGTCCGGCGGCGTGCACGCGCGGAACACCTGCACAACAACACAACTATTACCTTCGAAACTCTTTCTTCATGTTATGATGAACATCAATCCCTATGAATATTCATAGAATAAATTTAGAATTCTATCTAACATAATTAATCAGTATGTGTCAACCTTCGGGTGCTGAACAGCTACAGCTACATATAGCTAGTAACTCATAACTAAACCTATCGGATACATCAATGTTCGATCTAGTAGACTATTTACACTCGACTTCGATCATTGTATATTTTGCAAAAAGCTTAAAAAAACACATCTTGGGTAAGAACTTCACGGATCATAATTAACAAACTGAATCTTTACCTACAAATATACTTCTATGTAGATGAAGAAAATGCTATACAATTATGCACGATATGATTGTCTTTATACAAATTATTATAAGGTGTACTGTACAACTTTTGATTTACACATATTTACAGGCTTCCCTTATGTTTTTCGCTAATTTAAATTAGATAATTTTTACTATACAACCCCTCTGTACATAAAACAAAATGTTGAAGCGTATTACAAAGAAAGTTTCCAATTTATTGATTTTAAAGTAAGACAAATAGTTGTATATTATTAAAAATAAACAAAACATAACTTCACTCAAGTCGAACACACTGAACACCAACAACAAACAAGAAATTTGGCAGTAACAGAAGTATAAAGTAAACAACTGTAAATATCACATTGAATTAGAAAGAGACAATCTGAAACTTCTAGCCCAGTAGTGCGCTATCCTTGTCTGATATAGAGTGAGTGACAGAGATAACGCTCCACAAAGACGAAATTAGCAGATATTTCACTTTCCAAAAATCAATGTGCATTTATTGCATTTACTGTTAATGTTATAGTTTAAATCAAAGTTGACTGGGTTGAAGTTTATTTTAATGAAAATTATTTTCTTAATGCAAAGACTTATCAGAACCCGGTCAATTAAGATTACAACTATTGTGTTGTGCTTTATAGTTAACCCATGCCGGGCATTTGCCCATTGTTATCATCTTTATTCACATTTCACATAATTTTATGGGTAAAATTGTATGGATGTATTTCAGACAAGTTAACTCTGAAACTTATTTTTTTAACATATTATGCAATACTTGTGCACAAATATTTTATTCATAATTCGTAAAACTATCCAAAAGTTAAACTTGTGTTTATCTGTAGACACAATAAATGTAAAATATGAGACTGTTGTCAAGAAATGTGAATAAATACTAAATGCCTTCATTTATAAATCCCAAAACAAGCATAGAATAAGTTTGCGTCTCACATTAGTAACTGTTATAATGAAGTATTTGAAACAAAGTTTACAATGAATGGGCTTAGACACCTTTTCCACAAGCCACCGCAGATATAAATAGTCGTACGGTTAAAGCGCTAGTGGAAAGGGTTTTTAAATGGTTTATATATCGTGAAATGGAGGCATTTAGGTTAGTGTACAACGTTGCCTTACTCGAATGCGCTGATGGTCAGTGGCCGACTTGGGCATCGTCATACGCTCCAGCATGTGCTGCAATGCAGTAGTAGCTATCAACTATCACCTAACTAATTATGAATCTACAAACTATAATCACCCCATGACTTAATTAAAATACAACAACACGATAAATAAGATTGTTTAATCATAATTTATTGTATTTTGATTAAGTTTTAATAAAATAAAATGAAAAATACATGTTTTTACCTATTTTGTTGGAATGAATTTCCATTCTGTCAGAGGAAATCTTTATCAAATAGGTTTTGTACCTGTCGTTATTGAATAATTCTATTCTAAAAGCAATGACTATAGAAGTGTGTTTTAATGATTTTTCTATAATATTAGTGAACTGACCTTCGCCCAGGGGTGGCTTTTGATTTGTGGAAATTTGAATTCTGTGTAGTTTGGATTCATTTCTCGAATTTGCTCGCGTGTCGGTGTACCTAAAACCTGGAAAAAAATAATAAAGATTTCAATATTAGTTGATTTTTGTTAATTTACTAATATTTCCTTTAACCATTCCAACTAAGCTTGTGCTAGGATATGGTTCACGACAATAGTCGAATGTTGGGAACCTTCGACCGCAAGATCGGTAGTCCGTACCCCAAACCATTACGCTATTGGCGCTTCAAACGAAGATAGCAACAAAATAACTAATCTTAGAAACATCAAAAAGGTAGTTAATTTTTTTTTACTTTGACTATAAGGTCTTTTTTAAAATCCAAAAAGCATTCCTTTTAACATCTTTTAATAACGCGTAATACTTTTTCAAGTAAACAATTACCTTGATAATTTCAACGAGCTGGTCAACGCCGGAGTCGCCGGGGAATATCGGCTGCCCCAGCAGCAGCTCCGCCACCACGCAGCCCGCGCTCCACACGTCTAACACACGACACTCCATTATACAACAATAACTGTTATCGACCTCATTTCCGGTGTACTAAAATGCATGGGTATTGGCGAAACCAATGGATACAGTTGTTGTATTGACTTTTATTGTAAAAGTCCATGTTGATAGCAACATGATGTATTTGCATATCTGACAAGAAAATCACACCTACCTAGCTTTTAAATTTCAACAAAAAGAGTGACCTATTTAAAAACAATAAACTGAATTCATATTATTCATATAATTTTTAGGCAATAAACATATTACTAATATTACAAATGCGAATGTTTTGATGGATGGATGTTTGTTAGATTTTGTAGCCTAAACTGCCGAAGGGATCTCGATGAAATTAGGCATAGATGCAGAAGATAGTCGGGAAGGACACAAAGGGTTTCTTTTACTTTTTTTTAATTCCACGAGTGGAATAGCGGTCGAAAGCTGTTAACTGATAATAAAAAAATGTTGTACTCACCAATCTTAGTGGTATAATCGATAGCGCCGAAGATGAGCTCCGGCGCGCGGTAGTAGCGCGAGCAGATGTAGGAGACGTTGGGCTCGCCGCGCACGAGGTGCTTGGCGGAGCCGAAGTCGCACAACTTCAGCACACCCGTCTTCGGGTCCAGCAGCAGGTTCTGCGGCTTGATGTCCCGGTGGCAGATGCCCAGCGAGTGGATGTACGCCAGGCTCCGGAACAACTGGTACATGTACAGCTGGAACGAAAACACATTAATATTTTAATCCCTACTAATATTTTAAAGAGGAAAGATTTTGAATTTTTATGTAATGAAATAACTCAAAAACTACTGGGACGATTTCAAAAATTCTTCCAGCATTAAAAAGCTGCGTTATCACTGAGTAACATAGGCTACGTTTTTTTATTATTTTTTAATTTGACGTTGATGAAGTAGCGAGCAACAGCTAGTACAATATATAACAAAATAAACTAGAAATAAAATCAGAGAAGCCAGAGGTTGAGAATTTTCAGTCATTATTATCAATGACCGCAAACAATGGAAATCAGACAAGTACCTTTTCAAATAAACCTTACGTTTCTTAGTTTGTGAGATGAATTTTATTAATTACTTATATTAAGTAAATTTTACTATTGCATATCATGTAATATTTCCAGTATAATAATAAATTACTTTCAAATAAAAGTTCTACAGTTAAATTGAATTTAAATCTTAATGTGCATTTCTCAAAAAAATCCAAGATATTTGCACACTCAAAACTCAACCGACAACACTGCGGAAACTCAATGCCTCGAGGAATCCTCCTAGATCCTCCTTCTGCACTTCGA
>JAOCNA010000006.1:4156351-4172972 GCA_026546675.1 Papilio helenus
CTAGGCCGCTTTTAAAAATTCTTACACCGTTAGAAAGGTAATTTACCTGTGAGTAACATAGAACACATTTTTTAATACCACACGGGCGAAGTCGCGAGCAACAGTTAGTTTAGAATAAATTAGCGTTATTTACGAATTTTCATAAACAATTGAGTTTCTATTAAAATGTATCCCTGGTCATGTCCTCTCCAAGTATGGGTCGATAATAAAGACATTATTTTACAAATGATTTTATTATGTCTACAATCAAATATCAAGCGCCAATAGCCTATAGGTTTGCGGTACGGACTACCGATCTTGAGGTCGAGGGTTCGAATCCCACCATTCGACTATTGTCGTGAACCATATCCTAGCACAAGTCTAAAGATTAGTTGGAATGGTTAATGAAAATATTAGTAAATTAACATAAATCTACTAATATTTAAAAAACAATATATTGAGGATGTATCTATGATAAGCAAGAAAGGTATGATTACAATTATAGATAAACTTATCAATTAACATTTGTACAACAATATCTCAGTATAAAACTGTAGTAAATTACTTCTGAATTAAACAACAAGGTTAGTGGCAATCGGATTAGAATTTCAATGGACCTTAGAAGGACGGAAGAAGTCACGGCCTTCGACAGCTATCCATACTCAACTACAATTTCACATCGAAGTTTCTTATTGATTATTAAAATTCGCTTCTGTTGTTAAATATTTGATTACTTTTGTTGGTATCTTAACGCAAAATAATTACGATAAGAACGACGATATTTTAGTTATCTTACCATTGGAAAACAAATACATACAACCATACACTTTTTAGTAAAACTCTTTGTTAATAGCATTTTGTGAGGACGCAAATAGAAAACTATGATAAAAAAATCTAAGGTTTTACCGTAATGACGTAGTTACTAAAATTGCAAGTTTTAACTATCCCCCACCACATCAATAATGGGCCAATTGAAACAATGCATCAAATAACTACTACATAGTAAACATTTCCGAGCGCAGAGTTAACTATTGGCAATCGATAACCGTCCATTCAAATAAATATCATAAAACTTTAAACGCTTTTCTGGGTAATCAACGATCGACGTATGCAGTATAATTTCGTTAAGAAATGTTTCACGAAAGTTTATACTGTAGTTACTAAATATTTGATTTTCTATTTCATTATGGTACAAAACTTTTCATCACAGACCATGTCAAAAGATAAAGGGATCATAATTTAATTTGTTTACAGAAATACGACGTCTTAATCTGGTTTCAGTTGCAAGATTGTGTATCCTATGACAGGGTACACGGAAGCCATTACGTTTTAAATGAATCGTGCAAAATAAAAACCGTTGTTTGTTTATAAAAATTGTCGGTTAAATCAAACGTTTTTATTTGTGATATTTCATGTAACCACGCCCTAACAGCCACTACTATTAACTCTTTTTTATAGTTAATATTATCTTCCTATCATTATTGGCTTGTAATAATTTTGTCAAAAATGTTATTAAAAAAAATAAACCAGAACCAAATCTATCTGCATTCTATCCATTTTTATTAAGTCACGCTTGACAAAATGGTATTAATTCGAAACCTTGTCATAGCAACCATATAAATTGAAGTTATTATAGTGAGTTTAGAATATTTGACCCTAAGTGGAAAGCAAATTTAATTCCTTGACTATACATTAATTTACATGTTAGAGAAAAGAAACGTGCAGTCTTCCTGGTCCAGTTGCGCATCTGCATTGTGTAAGCGACACCGCTCGTGACACGCTCCGGCGCGCGGTGCCTTTGAGCCCCTACCAAGGATACATAGCAAGTCGCAACACAACCCGACCGTAATATAACCGGTCTATTCAAAGGTGACACATATACTATTCCAAATGAAGACATACATTTTATTAAAATAATTTTATAAACGTAGAAACACTTCACAGTTTACAATTCATTAATTAAAAATAATTTGCGCGAAAAAAATGATGATACTTTCATAATCTACCTGCCTCTTAAGAAAGCCACAGTATGTTATATAAAATCTCCCACTTCTGATAAAATGGAGCACTATAGCTGTGTATATTCTGGTTTATTTGTTTGCAATAATTAGAGTTAGTTTGGGAACAGCTTATACCGTTGTCGTCAATCTCTTCGATCAGTACTGGTCAATCAGTCCTCCAGGTTTTAAAATAATCATTGATTTCAGCTTTAAACGCAAAGTGTCATTAAAAACTTTTATTACTCTACTAGTGTTATTAAAATAAGATGAGAAGGTCAAGTGAGCAAATTTATTGTTACCGCATAGCAACTAGATGTGGTCTCGAGTTTGTGGGAATAAGCGTAATTCATTCTTATTTGTAACAATACAAAATAATGTGGATTAATTGATAGAATAAGTGCCGGTTTAACGTCACCAAAGCCCTAGATGTGATTTCTATCCTCCCCCCCTTGTTTTACCGTGCTTAAGGCGGGGTAGGGTCACCTAACCACGCCCTATTCTAACGCCGGTACTGCGCCGAATTCTTAAAAATAATTTAAATCACTAATCATTGTTTAATTTCCATCATAGTATGACTTTAATTATACCTAATTATTGTTCGCACAGAACTATACGGCACTCGACCTCAATTTTCACTTTTTTATTTAGTTTTTTTTATAAGATGCTAGAGTAACCTATTTATCAGTGGTAGCAATAAAATATTATTCAACGGCGAAACGCGAGTTTTATCGCGGTAACGAAGTACACGCCAATTTAAAACCTTCTATAAAATGTAATGCATATTTTCCCAATGGTAAAAAGTACACTATAAACAACGAATAAAAACAGTTTTACATTAAGTTTTATCTTTATTTAATTTGATTTAAATCTAGCAATTTGAAAAGGGCATGTAATCACTTAAGTGACAAAATCCATAATTTATACAAATAAGTCGTCTTGAGACGTCTAATAACGTTACAGGTTAGCTTTTTAATAAGCTGAATTGCTGTTGTTCGAACTTCAACGTGGAGTGAATAATCCCTTGATCTCAAATGCCGTTAATCCGATCCGATATTTTTCTAAGTATTAAGCTTTCTTAGCCCTCTGACGAAACGCTGTTTCTCTTGTAAAATATACTAAAAGCAATTTAAAAAAAATCTTTTGCACATTCCAAATTGAAGTGATTTTGTTTCGCACTTCTGTGGTACTGCATTTATCTGGCAATATTCCATATACGTCATATATCACAAAATGTGAGAATAGGTAAAAACTGAGTGCATCTTATTTACGCAAGCGTTTCTCCTTTGATATAATAATAAACTTCAACTTTCGTCACTTTACGCTGATTTTCCTTTTATTCATTTTGATACAATTTTACAATTCATATAGTGATGCTCTTTGTTAATTCATTTACATAGTATTTGATTACCAAAACTTTCGTCAGCCATATTTCTTACTTCATTAGACAGTAACCTTCACCTCATGGATTTTCTTTCCTCGTGTCTCTTCATTACTAATTCATCCTGCTCTATATTACCAAACCGATGAAGCATACAAAAATTTTATTTAAAACATTAGAAATAATTGCTCTAATTAATTCACAGTATGCCTATACATACTAAAAAAAATAACTACGTTTTCTGTTTAATGTAAAATAAAAGCAAACGGCTATTAACTGACCCTCCCCTGCCCGTAAAGCCGTAAATACGTTGCCTGTCCATAAATACGTTATGTACTTACAAAGTGGCTATATGGGCATTATATACAAGGAGGTAATTAAAGGAAGAGAAATAACAACGCAAAAGTCTAACGCCCTATGAGAGACAAACCATCAATGTATAATAAGACCTGTCAAGTAGCTTTTACATTTTTACTCTCAAAGTTCCATATAAGGTAATTTCAGATTTACGCAATGTCTAATATTACATTTAAAAAACAATGGTCGACTGTAGTCACAGGAACAAGACATAACATAAAACGTAACAAGCCAAGCGAGCAATATAGTCAGTTTTTCTGAATATCTGTTATTACAATGTAATATCCATAGTTAATTACATCATATCAATTTATTGTTGTTTATGTATTCAGGTTAGAAGTAATGATTAGACTTCGAAACGAACGGGTCAGTTATTGGAATTTCCATACTGAATTGTATCACTGCCTACGCCACATCAGGCTTTACTTAGCTCGTATTCAATAAATATATACCAATTTTGTAGGGGTTTTGACAATTATTCAATTTTAGTTGAGTAATAACGCAGCTATTTCATGTTTTACTTAACTACCGTTTATTGCATAACACTATCCCTGTCAAGTCTATTCAAGCGTGGTACAGCTTTGCGTCTAGCAACGTAATTTTCTTTGTCGTTATTTCATTTAAACGATATTTCAAAATGATTTAAAATGTAATAAAATCGACTTATTCAACTATAATTCAACATCACGACCAACTATAATTACAAGCAATTACGTTGAAGGAGATGTAAGTGTTACATAAGTTAAACTTGTAAGACTTCCAAGCTGTGCTTACTACGCCCACGGATCTAACGCTAACCGATAGATAATGTAAACGCACATTATAGAGTCGTACGGTCAAGGACAGTGTTTACCTTCTTTCAGATACGATTATTTTAGACTAGCTTCCGCCCGCGACGCCATCCGCGTGGTATTAAAAACAATAGTAAGTAGTCTTTGTGTTCTAAGACTGTGCTCTACATCTATGCTAAATTTCATCCAGATCCGTTCAGCCGTTTAGGCGACAAACTCTAACAAACATCCATCCATCCATCTAAATTTTCGCATTTATAATATTAGTATGGTTTAACTCGTCAATAACTGTCAAACATAAGTAAAAAAACGGTCACAAATTATATCAAAGTTAGTCTGAAAGTTTTGGCGATAGAAATTAAGATCTGAAATAGTGAGTAAATTTAAAGGAACTAGAATATTCTTCTATTTCATACAAGAGGGTGTGAAGAATAATTCTGTGATCTGGATTAAGGATGTTTCGAGATAACAAGGAACTTATCGATCGATATCATTATATCTGAAAGTACACTATCGTTTGTAATCAGAAATGGTAACGACGCGTATGATGGCAACATGATAAAATATCACTAGAAACATGTAAAGGTATTTACTACCTATTCAAAGTAATGTTACTACACTACATATTGCACATTATCGTAAGTAGTAAATCACGGTTAGGTTAACTTCCCTATAACACTTCTTAAGAAGCTCAGATTTTCTAATAGTATTTATTATTTTTACCTGCAGAATATTCTAGTAGTTTTTTCAGTCAAGTCTTATTGTCTATCAATTGTCTACTAACCAAGCGCAACAATTTTGACTTTATGAGCGTTATATCAACATTAAACTAGAAGATACGCCCACTGATTAAGATATCCTCTATCAAGAACAATAAAAATACAATTGCTCCGAACTAATCCTATTTAATGGTGGCATAAAAATACTTATAACTTTATCTGTGACACGGTCCTATTAAATTTATACCGTACAATTTTGTCGATTTTATCAAACTTTGTCTTACAGTAAAACCATAAATTTACATTGACTTCGACTTCATCTATACATATAATAAAATTAGAGTCTCTGTTTGAAATATCAAAATAACATTTTCAGATTTCGGGAAGATGATGTATTTGCGTTGCTGATAAAGAAAATTTTTGTCTGTCTGTCTGTCCGCAAGCCGCGTTTGTTCAGAGTAATCTCCGAAACGGCTGGGCCGATTTCGACCGAACTTTCACTGAAGGGTCCTGACATAGACGAGCATATTATAGGCTACTTTTTTATCTTAGTATTGCGTGGACGAAGTCGCGAGCAACAGCAAGTACGCACGTCTTCGCGATGCTATTTTATGTATTTTAAGTTTATTCGAGCTGTGATAACTAAAGTGACAGAGTTTTAATTACACATGTAGATTTCAAGACATTCAAAAGAAAAGAATAAAAATATTTTTTAACGAACTGCGGACGTATAAAATAATCCCTGTTGATGAATGAAAAGTGCTAAGAATTACCATTAGGTAAATTTTACCGATCCCTTAAGTATTAGCATCTTGTATACTGAACTGATAAAAAAATTGCCGACCATTGACTGGCAAGCTACAAGAAGTCAAAATGTAACATACATACAAACCCACATACAAAAAAACCAACTCGCACGTAAAATATTACCCACTCGAGTCTGGGTAAAAAGACTAGGCAAGACAAAGGCTAGGTACTATTTTACCGACATAAGTTGCGTGGGCGTGGTCTTTCCCGGTCGAGTTGTCCCATTAGCGATACTAGTTACTAGGTGTACCGTTAATGGCTCTAACCGTGACATAACTTGACTAGATTATTCAGGTAGAAAAAAAATCTTATGCAATTCTTGATTAGTCAACGCCTTCGTCTAACGGCACGTTCTACACGAAGACAGATAAAAAGTCGATAAACCGATATTGTTTCTTCATCTTAATACTTGAAGAAAAGCACGTGATATGACGTACAACACTTAAGTAACATATATGTTAATGCAATATAAATATTAACTAACCCAAGGCGTAGTATCTTGATCTAGTTAGAATAAATAATTTATGCATAAATACTAACTGAAATATATGGGTACTAAAGGGGACACTATACATTTATAGAGATGTTGGCGTAACAATGATCTAAGTAAAGTCGAGTCTTATATTATTGATAATTTCTACATCAGATAGATATGTAAGAATTTTAAAAGGCTGTATGTTGGGTAAAGGTTATGTAACAATGAATTCGTTTTTTGACATATTTTAGACGTTTGCCAATACAAAAAATTCAAAAAATTGCTGAATAAAATAATATTGTAATATGTCGAATAATAGGTTTTAGTAATAATATACTTCTATATTTCTTGCACCTTCTCCGCTAACCACGACAACGCAAATTAGAAAGTAAAGCAGTCCAGACAAACATTTTCTTACAAAATAAGATTGCCGATTTAATCAAACTAAAATGTAAATGCTAACATGTAACATTTTTCATAAAAAAAACAAACATGTATGTAATATAATACTAATAAACTTAGTTATTTAAACAGGTTATGATAACAAGAGCAATGAATTTGGCCTACCAATTTTTTTCGTTAGCAAAGGAACCGGTTCTATTCTATCGCGGTGCCGAACTCCCGCATCGGCGTTCACTGTGTAGGTTCCCCGACGACGTAACATTGTTCCTGTTCTGCTGACCTCTATAACAACCACTTACGCACCACACTGACCACATAAACATTGTCTTACAAGACAACACACCGCAACCACCATTAACGTAAAACGACTAACATTGTAAGAACATTGACCAATTGTCTAAGTTGAAATGCAAACGCGACGGTTAGGAAGTGGGTTAACGAACCGATCGGCGCTAACTTGCACCATGCTACACCGAGTGTGACCGCCGACGAGCGAAAGGCGAGGAAACCGAGAGTGCGCGCGGTTATGTCGCGAGTGGCAGGATGGCGCACTTGCGGCCTAGAGATAGCGAGATCGCCGTCACTCGCTGATAACTTGTCCGATAACAACTGATCATATCACCCTTCGGACTGAGAGTAACTAGACGAAAACAAATGATTGTCGGTCGGTTCCGTAACAATCAATAGATATAGGATGTGGTGAGACTAAATCTTTTACAAAGGTAGATTATGAACTATTAGCGATATACTAAAGAGCCATGAAAAATATTTTACATGTTGGTCCTTAATAATGATTATCGGAGTATTATTTTATACTTAGCTTATATTCGAGTGAGGTTGTTAATTCAGATCGCATTTTTTTTAAATCATTGAATCACATCGGAATAAAATACAAATTTCATCTTTTCTATTTTTATACAATCCTAGTTTAAAAGTCCCTAGATCAGTATTCAGTGCGCTATCTGCCTATATCGTTTTTAATCCACGGAGCGAAGTCAAGGTTGTGCTGCAGCGTTATCAAAAATGCAAGGCTCGTTCCTTAAGAGACGGCAAAGTACGATAGGACACGCCCACTCAATTATTTAACTCTAAAACTAAAAGCTTAACAACTGCAACTCGCACGCGTAAACGATAAAAAATACTACGAAATACAATTAGGGAAATAGACAATCAATAAATGTTTTCCCCAATAACTACGCAATTAACTTCAATGTGGTTTCTACACAAGTCTTAAAACAAGCAAGACAACAAGCCATATTATGTTAGGTGAATCAATGGTAGAATTAATTTTTGAGATTTTCGAAAATTTATTCAGTCAATTAGTGCAATTGTTTTTGCTACTTTGAATAACAATTACATATGTCCTACAATCCTACAACATTTTGTAAAATAAATGAAGAATATAGGAAAATTGCTGTAATGTTGCCATATACAACCAAATGTACCCATAAATGTGGAATGACCACACTGAGCATTTCAATTCAATATGGAATTTGAAAAGATTTATATATAATCTTACCTTAAAAAATTTCAATATTACATGTGACCAAATTAAAAATAAGTTACCTACATGTGTATTATGTACATATAAATTATATACTTTCCACCATAGACTAAAAGTATATCTAAATGTAACATTGCAATTTCCTTATACTTATTCATTTTCTTAAACACAAATATGATGCAATACAATTTTCCGCATAATTGAATCAGCTGTACAAGTGAATCAACATCAAATTTTTTGTCTATGACAAATACTTTGTTCAGATACAAAATTAGACAAACATGTTCATAGACCTAAGTGTATTCTAGATCTATAAATTTTATAAAACCCATACTATAAATAATGGACCTTTTCTTTAAAATTTAGCGTTGGCAAAAATTATAAATGAAATATGCATCATCTATACTAATATTATAAAGAGGAAAGAATTGTATTTTTGTATGATTTTAAAAATTATTTCACTGTTAGGAAGGTAATTTATCTGTGATAAACATAGGCTACATTTTTTAATATGATGCAAGTGAAGTCGCAATCAATAGCTAGTATATTATAAAACAAAACTGCCTAAAAATTATAATCTTTAAGAGTATCTGTCCTTGGTTATATAATAAAGAAAAATGTTGAAAAACAGTTTGTATTTTATCATTATCTCATGATGAAGTAATTATCTAAATTAAATACATTTAAATCAATTCAAGTCATTGTTTATCACTTATTTAAGTTTTTTTATTACACAGGTGTTTGTGTTTATTAATGTACAAGTTTATTATCTTTTTCCAATGTTTAGCTATGGTAGTGTTTTATTGTGGCTGTAGAAACTAAGTCCCAATATTATTTATTATTTAACAAAAAAAATATATAGCTAGTAACCTTGTAATGAGGAAGTAAATACCAATATCATGGTTTAGTAATTTTAATATTAAAAAAAACTGAAGTAAGAAACTGATTGCTAAATATAAGGATAGCCATTTTAATAATAATGACATTATTAATGGCATATCATTTTTTTTTTGTATTCATGCAGATTTATTTTAGATTTAGTAGTGCCGATAATCACAAAATGTTTTCTTTCCTGACAAATGTGTATCAATATTTAATGGATAAACCCAGATTGTCCAAGGCCATATGAATTTGTTTTTATCAGAATTGTTTTAATGAATAATAGTGTTATGTTTTAAGAGTATTTTTTACAATTAGGTCTTTAAACTCATTAACAGAATATCAGTAAACTTTGACAATTGGCATAGTATGGATTTTACTAGTTTATTGATTTGCTCCTTTCATATGTTAATAAATATAATATTGTAGCATATCATAAAAGTAGCACTACACCAAAATTTTGAATACTCTCAGTATTTGGTTAAATTTTAATATTTAAAGAAATACAGAGGTGAATTCTATTTCATTCATTTAAATATGGTTCTACCATTTGAAAAACCAAGTTCATAATAATAATAATTCTTATATAAATGGTGATTTAAAAAACTGCAGAGTTTTAAATAATATAGAAATAGAATAAAGTTAAATATTTTTATAACATGATTTGTGTGCTATCCATTGTTTCCAAATGAAGCCTGGTGTAACATTAGATCCCAATACTTTATACTTTGCACTTAATATTCACACTTGAAACATGATGTATAATAAGGTTATCTAAATTTTTGGACTATATAGTTAGTTCTAACTATAGATCCTATCATTAATTACGTCATTTTAGAGTAACCTCAAAGTAATAGAAAAATTACGACGGCCACGATTAAAAGGTTCTTATGTATTGAAAGGTATGCTATTACGTTACCAAATTCTAGATCGAAGGTAAAACATGATGTATTCAAAAAACTAGCATAAAATACTACGCATTTTGTTGAAAAAACGTATTTTGACGTGATATCTGTCACACGCCAAGCCAAGGCTTATGTGGCAAATCTTACACACGGCCTGTAGCCATTTTTGTACAGAAGAGATATATTCTATTCTGTCAATATCGATTTAATTAGTAAAAGCACGCAGTATTCTTGGAATTCATCCCAATTTGCCAAATTGCAGTCATACTACAATGTCAGAATGGAATACGTCACAGTGTAAGAAATCACGATGGCCGACAAAAGAATGGTTAGGTGGTACTTACTGCAAATTTTTACTCCTCCGAGAGGTGGTTTTGGTGGTTGATTTTCGAATGTCTTTCGAACGGATTTGCCGCCCTCGGCGAAAGACGTGGTCCTAGGGCGCCCGCTCATTATTATAGGTATAAAATAAACGGCCGAATCCTGAACTTCATAGATACTACTTCACATTTCTCGTTACCACCCTTGCTAGCACTCGCACTGAACTCTCTCACTTCGCCGACGAATTACTATATTAGAAATATAATAGTCAAAATAGTATCACTAATAGAAAGATTAAAACAAAATAAGATGGTCTTAGTACGATTTTACAATATCATTTTGTTAATTTTTCAAATTTACATCAATAAAGTGAACGACAAATTTTTAGTTTCTTCGGACTTCATAGACTCGTTCGCTCGGTTAATCGGCTAAATTCGGATCCGTTCGGGAGTTACTCGGTAGTTCGATCAGTGACGTCCTACTGGAAGTTCGATGTACGCATTAAAATAATTTTAGGAACCATGAATAACAATTTATTAATTATTAATGAAAAATAAAACAAGTAAAAATTAGATGAATCGTGTAAGCAACTTAATACTACCTAACTATATAATTTTGGTTAAAATTTTAAAGTTTTTCTAGAAACGGACAAAAAGATTGTTTTTCCTTTTCATCATAAATAAGATTTTAAATGTAATAGGGGTATACAAAAAATGTAGATCTAAGAACTTAATATAAATAATAGTTAATAACGTCTATAACTTTAAAAGCCACGAGTAAAATCAAAATAAATATCTACTACACTGCTGGTCAACACAGACACACACACTATAAAATAGCGCCATCTGTTGAAGCAATGTGTAAACTGCAATAACATCAACTTGTTTAAAATATCAACAAACCAAACTAAGCCAAACTTTTGTGACTTTTTACTTTCTAGTTCTTCGTGGTCTCATACATTTCCTATAGTGCAGGAAATTACCTATATTTACTATGTAGTATGTACTATGTACATAGCTACGATCACAAAATGTAATAAGTAAGGTAGATCACTAAACAATTTAAATAGGTACCTACCTAATCTTAAAAAAGTGTTTATACGGTTTTGATTTTGACCACATGTTACTTACGATTTAACTAAACTAAATAAATAAAACTTAATAAAAATATAATCTTGCTTGTATTCTAACAATGATACGCCTAGTTTCCAATTATCTTTATCGGTCGGTCGTGTACGCAGTAGATATCCAGTACTCACACAAAGCATTATTGTGTCGTCATCAGACATGTCAGTGGTCGCAGCGTGTGGCGCAGCGGCGCGGGGCGCAGGGAGCAGTTGCGCGCGCGCAGCGATAGAGGCGGGAGGCTCTTCCGCGGCCGGCTTGCGAGCCAATAATGTAAATCAAATTCATCTTTACGCTAGATGAACAGTGCAGTGGGGTTCGCGACGAAGATCTACCATCGCAATGGAGTGCTACACATCAGACAGTTGCGACAGTGACAGCAGGGAGCAGAAAACCCTTGATCTATCGAGTAGAGTGCTCGACTCAATAACTATATCGGCCGAACTTCAGTGTATTATCGATGAGAAAGATTGTGCGGAAAATTACGAGATCATTCTTCTTTACAGCAACCGAATTAAAGCGCTGCCCGAGTCCATAAACAGGTTCTGCAACTTAAAAATTCTCGATGTCAGCAACAACAGATTGGCGATACTCCCAGACTTGCTCAGAAACTGTCCACTGACATCACTCATTGCCAAACACAACCAACTCACTAACGAGTCGCTGCCCAAAAGTTTTTTTTCGACAAGAAACACATTGAGAGAATTGAATTTAAGCGGAAATCAATTGAATTTCTTTCCAGAACAAGTATTAGATTTAAATTCACTTAAATATCTATATTTAGGTGGTAACAAAATAGTCAACATACCAAAGGATATATGGAAATTAAACAGGTGGGTAAATATAATTCAACTAAAATCCATTCAAAGATTAATGAAATTTACTCACCGGGGCTTAGCTACATAAGTTCGTCGTATGCATGAATGCACATTATCTTTACCTATAAGTACCTATCTACTGATAAGAAAAAAAAATCGGATATTGAATTTGAGTAAAGTAGATGCATGAAATCAGAAATGAGAAATACCAAAGGTTGCTACGAATCGTCTGTTATTGCCAAACAACAATATTACAAAATTAATTAAGATAAAACCAATTATTGATAACAATTAACATTAGGTGCATTCTAAAGTTAAATGTTGTTTATTCGATCATTATGTAATTATTCAAATTGAAACACGCGCCATTATGAGTATAGCTACCAGTTTGAAGATACGTGATACGTCTGACAATAACATCTTATAATGCAAGTCATGGACTCACAAATATTGAGCAATATATTTATATACGTCGACAGTAGATTTATAAATCTATGAACTAGGATTAATATGCATATTTTACAAATTATGCAAGATTCCAAATACGCTCACAGGACAATGAAGTTTTAATAGTCGTGATCGATTCAAAGTTGTCGAACAAAAACATCCTATCTAACTTCTTTCCGACAACGTTATCTGAAATTATAAATAAAGGAAAAGATAGTCTGGATTATCTTGAATGATTTAAGTTGATCCTTCGTTTTAGACACGACGTCGTATGATACCAGCTAAAATTGTCATCGTGATCCATTGATTACGTTTTACATTGTAACGTAAACCGCTTTAGTAGCTGTATATTAGAGCTAGACGAAGTTTTGATTTTCCCATCGGTTCCTATTCTCTGAGCTGTTAAGGCAGGGATGATGAACCATTGGCACACACGCCATTTTTGACACACGACATAATGTTTTGGGCACGTTATTGGTCACAATATTCATTACGCTCTACAAAAAAGTTTTATATAAGTTGTATATGAGCAGCGAAAGTTTCTAATAATTAATCACAAAAAAAAATAGGTACTACCGTATAAGTCAAGAAAGCATGTGACTCAGCTGAGAGAAAAAGACTAGGTAACATATTAAAATTAAGGTGTGGCCATATTGTACCGGCAATAATCGACGCTCTACCAATGTAAAAAGGCAGTGAATGTTTTCCTTCTCTTCATAGTAGTAAGGAGACAAACGGGTCGCCGGATATTATGTGAATACGCATATCAACATTCACAATTATTAAGAGCTGCGAACGTAGTGTTAACCATTTTAGCTAGAACTGATTTGTAGTATAAATGTAAATTTACAATGGTCGTATTGCACCAGTCGATTGAACCTTACTACTGTATGATTGATGATTGTTATAAAGATAATCTTAACTTCTCGTTTTAGTCAGTTAAAATCGACATTTGGACTTATCTTTTATTTCGTTTCAAACCACAATTTCAGAGCTCGGTGAAACGTATATGGAAATCGGTTACCATAAATTGATTAAAATCTTAAATAACTATGTATAGATTAATTTGTATCACAAGATGGAAAGCGAGAAACCAATGAATTCGTCAAAATAGTGAGGCGACCGCGCCCATAGACATCCGTAAAAGCAGATGAGTTGCTTACAGTTAATCTACGGATCAGAGCACGCACAGAAAGAGTACATTTCTCTACTATGTGTCTCAACCGCAGTCAAATCCACTTCCCATCCATTCCTTATATATGGGTCCTGGTAAGAAGGGGAGTAAAAGGGCTTAAAACAAGGTTTCTAGGATATGACTCATTTTAAGTACTAAGTTTACAAGCGTCTAGCTAGACCTTGTTTAGATAATATAGTTTATAGATATTTCTGACCTCGCAATACCGATTGTTGTAAAATAAGCTTAGGTTTGACTGGCAAATGTTGAATAACATTGAAAACCAATATTTATATTAGAAGTTTCTGGGGAATCACCTCCTATAGATCAATATTTCGGATTTTATTTAAAAAAATGAACCAGTTAAGTTTACTGCTTCTATACAATAAAACAATAGGGCCTACGTGACCTTTAGATAATATATGCGTTTGTTAAACATCATTTTATAGAGCGAGTCCTTTGTTTATTAACAAGACTATCAAATACATACTATATTGTGACATATTAACGACATTTTTATATCAAATTATGTATGAAATTATGGCTGTAGGAGATATAATAGTTTGCAGATTAAGATAAGTTTATTTTTTTCCTTTTATCGTATCATCTCGCGGTATAACAATCCATATTATACATAGCCGTAACAAGTACCTATAAATTTTGGTATATACCAATGCGATCTATGAATAATTTTAAGGTTAACGCTGTTCTCTTAGTAACCTATCCATGACAGATAACCGTTGCAGTTGTTAAGTTAATTAAATAAGATCTTATAACTAATGAATATCCACCAATAGCATTTAAATGTTTAATTTTAATCTTGATTGCAAACAACGGTTACAATAGGAGCTCCCTCTCTTGTCGTAACGTGTTCTTTTGTATACCTATATTTAGCTTTGTAAACTATCAGATGTGTCAATTACAGTTAATTCAATCTGTTCCGCAGCCTGCAAATACTTTCAATTGGAGGCAATCAAATCATTGAGGTGCCGGAGTCGGTGGGCGCGTTGACTTCACTCCAGGCGTTAGTCCTAAGTGACAACTTCATCGAACAGCTGCCAGCGAGTATTGCGAACCTCAAACAGCTACGCTCCCTCTTGATACATAAAAATAAACTCAAGACACTTCCGCCGCAAATAATTAAATTAAAATGTTTAACCGAGGTAAGATACACCAGATTTAAGACTACCTTCTCTTACACAAAGTCGTACTCATAGGAGTTGAAGGGATAAAGTACAGGGGAGTGGGATACTTCGATACGGAAAAATATAAGTTACTAAGTTCTTAATAACGACATGTTTATGCCATAATGTCTAGCACGAATGGCTCAGACAAATTTATGACCTGTCTGTTCCATTTCCCCCTCGCATGAAACGAGAACATCGAAATACCAATAATAAGCGTTCGTAATAATTACTGCAGATAACCTCATATAACATAGTTAGTGAGGTCGAAATCATGTTGCCCCTGGCCTTATGTTGCCGAGAACTGAGCAAATTGTGATGCTGTTGCTAACAGTAATACTTGATCATTTTAACCGTACACGTATTAAATAAATTCAAAAACAAGTGAATAACACCATCTGTCGTCAGGGATTTTGAATGAAAGATCAACATCCAATTGGATTTTGATTGTATACCGTTTGTGCTTGCTTAATGAAAAAATCGAGAACAATAGCAGCGCATCCGTTTGTATTTTCGTTTCTTACACATTTACAGCGTCAAATGACTGTCTCGGCGGCGATTCCGAGCTACATGCTCCTAGGTGGACGACTCCTATATGACCGAATTCGGCAATCTTTTCTGAATATGTTTAATAAGATGAACGTTTTAAGCTCTCTCTCTCTCTCTCTCTCGTCTCCATTCTTTGTATTCGGAGAACATCGTTTATCTGTTTACTTCGGCGATGTTGCATCACTGGATAAAAAATAACAATGAAATAATGTTACTAATTAATGCTTTGTTGATATATAACAAAATTGTTTACGTTTGTACAGCTATTTTTTAAAATCACCTTATAGGAAACTCGATGAGATAATGTTTAAAAATAATATTTTTATTAACTTTGATTACAGTTGAGTCTTCGAGATAACCCATTGGTGGTGAGGTTCGTGAAAGATATGACGCTGCAGCCGCCATCGTTGCTGGAGCTTGCTGGTCGGAACGTCAAACTTTATGAGATACCAATAAGAGTAGGCGAAGTACCTCTGACGTTGATCAAATATTTAAAAGCGGCTGAACGTTGCGTTAATCCAAAGTGCAGAGGTATGATAACACATTAACGGTAGAACACATATCATTTTGAATGTTTTAGCAGTGGCATGGCAACATTACTTTGTCCAGATTTTCTAACAAATATCTGGTAGAAGACACTCTCTCTAAACACCTTAACGTCTTAGTGGGAAGAGGGCATCCACAGTGGCAGCCATTTCTCTATTCTGGGCTCTGTGCATCATAAAAAGACAGAGGAGTGTCGTCAGCGCGATTTGACTTACGCGGCTCCGCTGAAAGTTACTTTGCGTCTTATAGTTTTTGATGTAGA
>JAOCNA010000006.1:4174831-4186707 GCA_026546675.1 Papilio helenus
TCAATGGATTATTCGCTTTCTTGTAACAGTTTCATTCTCTCCTCTTTACCTCTTTGAATTGCGGCTTTGAATAATTTGCAATATAATTCAATAGCACATGGTGTGTCATCGTTACCAGGGATTGGATATGTAACTAAGTTAGGATTGCAATTACTGTCAACGATACCAACTGTAGGTATTAACATTTTAGCACTATCTCTGAGAGCCGTGTGTTGACTGAGTATATTATTTTGTGTGTTCAAAAATATACACAAATCTGGCAACCTAGTAATGGCACCAAATTGATGATTAGCATTCGTAAAGATGCCACCACGCCAGAATCTAGTATGAGCATATTCACCACACTCCTGAGCGGTTTTTTCTACTAAATGTGCATTTAATGCATTCCTATTGAAGAAACAAATTATTCCACCCCTGTAAGCTATATGAGCAGTGAAATTTAATGCTTTACGCAAGTGGTCTGCTGTAACGTCCAAATCAAATATAAGATGTCCCAACCTTGAGCCGTATAAGTATGGTGTCATGTATTCATTTAGGGATCCTTCTTTGTGACCAAAGTGCACTCTTGCATCAAATAAATCTTTAACAGTGAATAAATTGTGTACACGAAAATAATCTGGGTGGTCTAGCGGATTGCTTCTTTTAGGCACGGTTTCTGGAAAATCAGAAAATAACATTAAATAAAACAATGTACAATTAGTTAAGATAACTAAAAAGTTAAATGTCACAATTAAGAGTTATTAATAGCAAGCAATTTGGGTAATAACAAGCAAAATCTGGACCTGAACTGTTAAATATAAAAACGAATATCACATACCCTGGGTATTTTCTGGTTCTTTTTGTGGTATTGTTTGAGCGACTGTTGAATTAGTCCGGAGATATAATCCACCGCTTTTGATTGAATTTCCTGAAACACATAGAATCTCAGTTATAAAAGAAAATATTTGTTTTAGCATCTATCGTTTCTGATAATCAACATACTTAAATAACGAGGTAACATGGCTATTTAATATCTTAACTGTATAATAAGCGATACTGTTTCGTATTATTTTGGATATCTGCATAAAATGTAAATATCTTTCGATTTTTTTTTGTTTTCTAGGTTATCCTTATTTTGACAGTTACTTTTTTTTACAAAGAAAATCGATACAGATTATAATTTATTCCTTCACGAAAAAACCATAAAGATGTCATTCTGTACCCCTCTTCTACTCTTTATTTTGTAAACAAAATGTCAATGTCAGACTGCTAGCATTCTAAAAACTTGTTTTTGCAAGTTTTTGTATTTATTAAACTTTAGTTTACAATAAGCATAACCTTTTTTTAAACAGTGTGGACAAGAGTAATGCAACATTAAATTTGCTTGGAGAAGGACTCAAAAATGGCTAAAAAGAATATTGAAAATGTGGACTTATATGCTGTTTTAGATGTCCAGATTTCTGCTACTGAATCTGAGGTATGGGTATCAATCTGTTTTGTTTCTGTGTGTATTGTTTTTTATGTAGCTAACGTATTATAATATTTTCAGATCAAAAAAGCGTATCGTAAAAAGGCTCTACAATGTCACCCGGACAAAAATCCCGATGACCCCAAAGCGGCCGAAACTTTCCATGAATTGTCTAGAGCTTTAGAGATATTGACAGATGCAGGTGCTAGAGCTGCATATGACAAAGTTATAAAAGCTAAAGCCGCTGCTAAACTACGTCACAAACAGTTAGATAGTAAGCGTCAGAAACTGAAAGAAGACCTTGATAGAAGAGAGCGTGAGGCCGCTTTGGGAAAAGATTCAAATCTTACTGATGAACAAAAACTAGCTGCAGAAATTCAAAGGTTACAAAAAGAAGGCAGTCGCCTTCTCCAGGAAGAACAGCAGAGAATTAAAGAAGAAATTAGGCGAAATAAGGCAGGATTCGTTGAACCTTATTATGTTCCCAGCTTGAACAGAATAAAGATTAAATGGAAAGCAGATAAAAATGATCCAAACAATGGTGGTTATGATGAACCTACTTTAAGAAGATTTTTAAAGAAGTATGGTCACATTTCTGCTCTAATTATTTCGCCCAGTAAAAAGGGCAGTGCTTTAGTGGAATTTGCTACCAAAGAAGCTTCAGAAGTGGCTGTAGAACTTGAAAAAGGTAATGCAATAGTTTAATAAGAGATTTAATTTTATAGAATTAAAAGATACCTAAATGATATCTTTAGGGTTACTTTATTTTGTAAATTTGTTCATAAAACAGTATTTTAGTACTTTGTATCAAAGAGTTTTGGATGCCATTTTTTTAAGTTTTAACTTTATGACTTACTGTCTTCAATACAGAATCTAAGAATAATAAATAAGAAATGTAAAAATCTGTCAAGTCCCGATATTCAGCCACTACAATAAATTATCAAGTGTCATGTAAAACATAGTCTATCATTTAGTATTTTATAACACCTTGGCGATTACCCAGCACCATCATTCTATCAGCAACACTATTAAAAATAAAGTATTTTTTTAATACCATAAAATGTTTAAGTATTTTAAAATATTATTTTTCATGTTTAATTATTTAATTCCAGGTCTAGCAGAAAATCCATTAACTTTAAAATGGCTACATGAAAAGCCAATTTTGACAACAAAAAGACACCAAGGTGCACCTTCTTTAGTATCAGAGAGGGACTATGAGTCCATTGTATTGACAAAAATGCGACAAGCTGCGGAAAGACAAAGGCTAATGGAAGAAATGATGAAAGAAGATCAAGGGTTATGATGTGAATAAAGTTTATATAATATTTTTAGTTTGAGTAAAAACTTGTTTTCTTTTCTGTCCTGTTAGTTTTGGAACTCAAAGAATGTTAATCTGTCAATTAAACAAAGATTTGTTAATTATTCTTTATTCTTCATTGATGTCTCAAAAGGCTTCCATTCTTTTACAAAATCTAAAACCTTTTGTCTTTGAACATCACCATATTCTCGTTGCGGATTCTTCCATAGATTGTGATTTAAATCCAACATGCCACCAATAATTTCCTGAAGAGAAAAAAAAGCATTAAAAATTTAAAACTTTAAATTTAAACCTGTTAATTTTAAAGTTGTATAGACATAATTTAACATTGTAATGACTTACCTCTGCAAATGTCTTTGGAAATAACTGTTGGTCTTCAATAACATGTGCAAACCCTGGATCCATACCAAAATCTATCCAAAAGTAGGGTAAACCCTTTGGTACACCTTTTCTTATGTTTTTACCTTTCAAGTCTACAACTTTTTTGTTCATAGACCATTCTGCTTCACATTCAAGTATAGCCTTTTTAAAATAAATGGATGCCATGTCTCCAACATCTCTCGGCAATGGCACACAGTTGATTACCATGTGGGGATATCTGTGAAGTCTGGTCGCCGTTTCGAAAAATACTACATCTTTATTTTGCAAGTTGAAGAATTGTGTGATCATTTTCCTGTAATTCTGAAATTCAGAGAGAACAAATAACTACTAAATTATAATAAAGAATTCTTTTAAGTTTAATCTTTGTAAAACTTCCATAACACAATGGCTTCTGTGTAAAATGCGTTATGTTTGAAAAGCAAATTTCGCAAGAAAAATCTTCAAACATAAATGTGTATTGTTTTTTTCCAACATTACTTTTAAATTTACTCAGAACTAAGTATTTTTTTCAAATTAATTAGTAGAGTGTCACATTGTGATTAATCATCTATGTAGGAGCCATTAAATTGTTACTAAATACTATAATTATTAAGTTACTAACCAATATTTCTTCCCAAATGTCTTCATCTAAGGAAGTAACACATGTATTGTGCTGCAGTGTTGTTATAATACATTGCCCTTTAACAAGGGATCTCTTAGCGGGTAATGACACATACACTTTACTACCATAACTAACTATTAAATGTTTCAACATTTTTTTAGAATCTATGCAATATTCACATCCTTCTAATGATTGTTCTAATTTCATACTCTGTTTGATTGCATGTTGTCTCTCTTTGTCATTATCCTTAGCTAGGTTTCTATTCTTTGATATTTCATCCACAAATATGTCTTCCAAGTCATCATTAGGATTCCTATGTTTTGCTGCTATTGTCGCTAACTCAGCATCTTGGTCATAATTAGTGCCATACTTTTCTTGTTCAAACTGGAATAAGAAAATTTTAATTAGAGTTTGAAATTATGAAATAAATGCCACATGAAATTATTTAAACATTATTTTATTATTTACATGTGACATTATCAATTGCAAATGTCAAAATTGGATAACAATTACTGTTACCATGACAACCCTGCTTTTTTGATGTTGCCAGCTTTTAGTTCTTGTCCCTTTCCCGCATGATGGTTTTTTCTAAACGGTTTACTCTCTAAGTTTAATAGCATGAAAATATATAGCCTAAAGTGTGCCATAAGTGAAGGGGTTTTTATTAAAAAAACAATTCAAAAATGGACTGTGATTACTGACATCCTATGTAACTAAGTAAAATAGATAATGGACAGATTATGTGGATGGCAACAAAGGTAAAAGAACAAAATAATATCAAATTGTGTCTTTGTACTCACCATTTGTGATAAATTGTATTTATCATCATTTCCAAAGTATTTGACTCTTTGATTAGCATTATGTGTTTCTGCTTTTCTTTTCCCACCTTTACTTCTTGGATCTCCTGCATGTGATGAATCTGCTTTTGATAATGGTCTACTATTTCCCGTAGATGTGGTTGTCATTAACATTATACCATTGTCATCTTTACCAACACCGGGGTTCTGTTTTCTATACTCCCTTGCTGCTTCTAACTTGACTTTTAACTCATTTACTAACTTGGTATCGCCCATAATTTCAGCTTTAACAATTTTAGCGGCTAATTTATTCATCTTTTCATCACTTAGATATAAAGAATCTGAACCCTTCTCAGATTCTGTTGGACCCTTCAAAGGAACCGAATCCTTGATATCTTCGCTTTTAATTGGTGCTGCATCATGTTTACTTTTGTAGTCTTGCTTTTCTTCCCTTCTTTCATCTTTTCGCCAATTGCTTGTTTTTTGACTCAATTCATTTCTGTCATACTTATGCTCATGCTTGGTTCTTGTCAGATGCTTATCCTGATTGCTTAGTGGTTTAGTATAATAATCATCATCATCAGAAGGTTTCATAAACTGTCTTGATTTACGAAAACTTTCATGTGACTGAGGTAGACCAGAACCACCATCTTTCCAATATGGATTTAATTCTCTTGTACTTGTGGAAGGATTATATGAATCTATATGTTTTTTGTTCTCTTCTCGCGTAACTTTTACATCGTCTTTTGAGTATGTTTTCAACATACCTGTCATTGACATCCATTCATCACGGGTTTTGGACGAATCTTTGTCTTTTTCGACCCATTCATCAGACTGTGATGAACCGCTTGAAGATTCTGAATACTAAAATGAAAAAACAATATACAAACATAAATTATAGGCTACTGTTATCGATTTAAATAGATAATAATAGATTTTGTTTAATTAAATAACGTACTGTTTTCTTCTTAGATTTTTTGTGTTTTATTTTGTCATTTTTGTGCTTCTTTTTCTTCTCCCGTTTCTCTTTCATTTTTAAGCAATTCCTGTTTACAAGACGAAATTAAGAATAACTTTACAACTTGAAAACATTTTGATACGAACTTCGGACTGACAGTTTGACAGCATGGATTTGACATTGACCTCATGACCTCCGTGAAGTTAGCCAATACTTATATTTTAAAGATACTTTTTCAATCGATTTTAGATAATGTGTACAAAAATGGCGCTAGTGAGTCCATACCGTGAAAGTACTATTTGACGTAGTACTTAGTACTTATTACTTCCATGGTCCATTCCATACAATCTATGTCACTGTACTGGCCAAGTGTGAACTGTAGAACGAAAACAAAACGCGTAACTAAAAATTTAAGCAAGGCTACGAGATTTTACGGGATTAAATATTTTTATTAAAAAAGACTTGACAGTAAAAATTTTTGAATTAATGTTATTTAAATCTTATTCGTTGATTTTACGTCGATTGAATAATTTTAGTTTCCAGTCAGAAACATTGACTATATTCCCGATTTATATGCAATTGTCGCAAAATGCCAACACTACCACATTCCATTTGATTTTGTCACACATCTCTCAACAGATAACCTAGGGCTGGGATTGTACCAAATATTTTATTTTTTTGTACGTTCGTGGTTTGGTACGTTGTGTCTGTAAATACGCAATAATAGTACCGAAGATAATTAATTTTTCAATTTACTAAATTGCCTTAGTTCGATTGAGACTTACTTATTTAATTATTTGGCATCATACTTTTAATTACTTTACTTTACTTAATCGTGCTAATGTTATAAATGCGAAAGTTTAGATGGATGGATAGATGGATGTTTGTTAGAGTTTGTAGCCTAAACGGCTGAACGGATCTCCATGAAATTCGGCACAGATGTAGATCATAGTCTGGAAGAACACATAGGCTATTTTTTATCCCGGAAATAGTTACGGTTCCCGTGGAATACATTAATTTTGGTTTTTAATATTTACTCGATAATTCTTCAACAGTTCCACATATCTCATTGAAATTTGACACAGATATAAAACAAAGTCTGGAGCATACATAGTATAAAGTTCAGCCCCGAAAAATGTCAGGTTCCCGAGGGATACGTAGTTTATTGTTATTTATTTATTTACATGTTTACTCGATAAGTCCGCAGTGGCTAAGCATAACTTATTGAGATTTTGCATGGACATAGAACATAGTATGGTATAACACGTGGAATACTGTTCATCCCCGAAAATTTTAGGTTACCGAGGGATATGCGTTTTTTCTTATTTACATATTAACTTGATAACTCCCCATCGGTTTAAAATACACGTGGGATACTTTTCAACGGCGAAGAATGTCGGGTTCCAGGGAAATGTGTAGTTATTTGTTATTTACGTATTTACTTGAAAATTCCGCAACAGCTTAACATATTTAATTGAGATATTGAACAGTAATAAAACATAGTCTGGAGTAACACATGGACTATGTGGTTGCAAGTTGCAAATGTTAGCAGGTGCTTAAAAGTGGTTCACCTCAGGTTCAGGAAGTTGTAGATTAAATGCAGGTGGATGTTAATGATTGCAGGGAGATCCTGTATGTTTAATGTGGTTTCTGGTAGTTGTATCCGATTAGCAGGTGAATGCGAGTGGAAGCACGTTGATGCAGGTGACTAAGGATAACAGCTGTTGGATGCAGGGGTTTTTAGGGAGATCCTGCATGTTTTAGATGCTTTCTAGTTGTAGTAGATTTGGCAAGTAAAAGCAGGTTGATATAAGTGATTGCAGGGATGCTGTTCGTTTCAGTTAGTTTTTGGTGGTTTTGGGTGATTTACAGTTGAAGTCTGTTGGAAACTGGGGAAACAGGCGGTTACTTTTTCATTCAAATTTTGCTAATTTAATTATGCACTTCGTGTGTGTTTTTTGTTCTTTTAAAACTGCGCGGACGAAGTCGCGGGAAACTGCTAGTCTAAAAACATGCATTTTAGAACTCATTACCTAAAAATTTTTAGTGAGGACAAATATAACTTTGTTAATGAAGATTTAATTTCGATTTCGGTATTTTAAAATTGCACATCACTCACTAAGTACACAGGTGTTAGTGAAGAAGATTTTGTATTACCAGATAGTAATTCAAAGTACCTTAAAATTAAAATATTTTTCCCAGCTAACTATATGGCAACATACAATACTTTGAAGCTTTGGAATAATATATAATATAAAAATATAATTATATACGATAAATGCATATTTTCGCGATGAATTCAAAGATTGTATTAGAAAAGCTGATAATTTTTTATTGTTTTAGACTAAAAGCTTAGTGAAGTAGGTACAGTGAAGTAAAGTGGAATTCTTTCAATAAAAGTATAGTAACGTACGTAATCATTACGTTTATTAAATTTGTGGATCATGCATGGATACAACTTAATACTAAGTACTCCGCGGAAGTGATAAACTAATTGTTGAATTTTCCAGACATATAATTATTGTTTAGAAGCCTGTTATTGGCGGAAGTTCTATGTTTATAACTTGTTAGTGTAGTAGGCAGTGGCGTGTGCAGGATAGAAAACAGTCCCGGTGCAAAGTGAAAACTGTTTGTGATTTCAAGCTTTCTTTTTAAAGTTCTATGTTGTGATTTGCGATTTTAGTTCTTATTGAATGGGTGTGTTTCATGTGATTTGATAAGTTTCTAGTTATTTGAGTATCTGAGTGATTATCAAAAGTACTTTTTGCGACTTAAAGAAATCTAATGTACGTTAATAGTTGCAGGTGAAAATTATTTTTCAACATGTTTTCAAAGAAAAAGAAGAAGCCTTTGATCTCTCCACCGAGCAATTTTGAGCATAGAGTGCACACAGGCTTTGATAAGAGAGAAGGAAAATTTGTGGGACTCCCTTTGCAATGGGCTTCCTTAGTTGGCAGCAATCAGGTAATTTGAAATTATGTTATATTATTATGTTGTTATTATAATATACAACCTTATAAACAGTAGATTTTCTAAATACAATGCAAACTCTAGTGCATATTTATTAGAAAGAAACCTTTCATTCTGTTAGTCTATTTAATATGTTTTTTTTGTATATAGCACAATATTATTAATTGACACAGAAATAGATCATATGGTGACCTGAAAATGTTGCCCACTTAAATAACAAAATATTTGCAACTTCTATTGTTAAAAACAGAATTTTAAAACTAACAGGTTCCATCCCATTACCTTTTTTGGTATAAAACTAAATTTATTAGGCAAGTTTGTGGTAACATGAATTAAAAAAATAACTGAATGAGTATGGAATGAGTGATTTATAGATCTGACATTAACCTGAGTGCTGATAGTTATATGTTTTTAAAATTACCCTACAAAAATGGCATTAAAGTTACCAAAAGTATTATAGGTACATCACATAAAATTAGAAAGATTGTCATGAGATTATTAATTACAAAATAAAACTAGTGTTTTAAACGCATATTTACAACAGTGAGAAAACTGGTTTGAGTCAAGATTTTTACTAAATTAATATGCTAGTGAAAATTAATTAAAATCTAGTTCAATACATTACATATCTATTTGATTATCATTCCATTTCAGATTTTAAAATCAACAAACAGACCTCTTCCATTAGTCGACCCATCAGAGATTACACCAACTGAAATTTTAGATTTAAAAACCATAGTCAGAGGGGAGCATAGATCTGCTTCCGTTGCATCAATGGTTCGTCCTCCTTCAACAAACCCTATAGTAATTAATACTCAACCAATACAAAATGGAGTTGTGTTACCAAAAACGTCAAATGTGGCTAGATCAAACTCTCTAAGAAGTACAAGTCCTCCTCGTATACGAAGAGATTTACGAAATCAAGCAAATGTCCCACCTGCTGTACCTGAAGAATCACCACCAGTCCCTCCTGCGCCACAGCAGTACCCTAGTTTAAGACGTGAGCAAAGTAATTTTGCTTTAAAGAAATCAATACCTGAATCGCCAGTGGAATGGACACAGGCGGGGCAAGAGGGGCTAGTGAGGGCAGGTGCTGAGCCGAATGATAATCAACAGACAACAATAACATACCAAAACATTCAGAATGCTAATGTACCATATCAACATAATCACCCGCCTCAAGCTCAGCCCACACTTGCAATGCAAGGCCTTAATGGAAATAATATTAGTATGGGTAAGTGATATTTTTCAAGGTGTTAACATTTAGGTCAAACACTTTCTTTCAAATTACAATTCTTGAGAAACTGATTGTGTATTTGTTTCTATTATTGTTAAACTTACTATTAAATAATTTAATTGTATAGTTCCAGATTTTTGAAATTTAGAAGTTGAAAATTCTCAAAAATATATTCATAAAATTATATATTACTTTTTATAATTGTAACAAAGTTTCAATAATTAAATAATTCATATGATATTTTTATTTATTTTAGCTGACACATATTCCATGACACGACACCAACATGTGATGCCCCCCGGCGCGCCTTCCCATTTGCCCCTGGCCGCATCTAAACATGAGCTGCGTTTAACCCATGAACAAGTAAGTTATACAACAAATATTACTGCAACAATATTATTTAACAATAAGATCTTTTAGTTATATCCTTTCCTGTATCTATTGAAATAATGTCCTTTCTTTGTTCATTAATAAAGGTCAACATTCTTTTATCACTATCAAATGAAATTGAGTTTGTTTTGATTTCTTTTTCTTTCATTTTATGCATTCAAAATGTTGATATCATAATTCTTATCTTTAGCAGATTTTTATAAGCTATCAATTTCAATTTACATAAATACAATATTACACTTGAAAGAAACACAAATGTTTCATCATCATCACCAGCTCACTTTACATCCCCACTGAGGGGCTTGGAGCCTACCCTAATTTAGAGGTGACTAGGCCATAGTCAACCATGCTGGCAAACTGCGGGTTGGTTGACTTCATACATGTCTTTATGTGCAGGCTGCATCTCGATGTTTTTCTTCACTTTAATGTTACAATTCACACAAATGTTTATTTCTATAGAAAGAAGCCAACATAATTGTACTTTAAAGTGTGTCATTCGTTATTCAGGTTACACAAGTAATGCTGCGTAATAATGAATTTAATCCCCTTTCTAGTTCAGGGCAGCTCTCCGGTTAGTTGTAAGTGAAGGTGATCCGAAGGCAACATTGGTCGGTTTCAATAAGATTGGTGAGGGCAGCACTGGCTTTGTATGCTCTGCTACAGACACAAGGACAAGACGACGTGTTGCAGTTAAAATGATGAATTTACTAAAACAACAACGGAGAGAATTACTATTTAATGAAGTGGTAAGACAACTATCATTAAAAGTTTTTATCCCTATAACGTATAACGGGTATCGTTATTTAGGTGTTATGGGACCAAAAGATGAGATAAAATGTGTAAGGTGAATTCTCAAAATTGAATATCTTCATCGACCTATAGTCTTCATAACAGAATGCAGTCTTTTGTTTTGTACTTTATTTTTTGGTCCCGATAACTGATATATTTTTTAAATACTGCAGTTTTAAACAGTTTTTACTGTAGTATGAAAACAGATAATTTGTGTAGATAGTGCTATTTTTGCAACTGTCCTAATGGGCGATTCACACTTGGCCAGTACAGTTGTTCAGTAGCACTTTGATTGGTGCAACTGGCAGAGTGTGAACGCTAACAGGCGCCAATGTCTCGCTTGTCGCAACTGTCCAACTAAACTGGGTATGTGTGAACCGGGTATTATGCAACAGTTATAGTTGTTACATTACCTATTTTTAATTTTATAGGTTATAATGAGGGATTATCCTCATGCTAATATAGTAGAGATGCACGCGTCTTATTTAGTGGGGGATGAGTTATGGGTAGTAATGGAGTATATGGCAGGTGGCTCACTCACAGATATAGTGACCCGCTCCAGAATGGACCCTGAGCAGATAGCGACAGTCTGCAAACAGTGCCTTAAGGTAACTCTATTCATACAATATGACCTACTTTGTATATCTAAGCTAGGTCGTCTTAACATCTCTTTGAAAGAAAGATTCGCTTTTTTATTTTTTTGAAACTGTGACGGAATTGAGGTGGTTAGAAAAAAATGAATTTGCTACTTAAAATAATATTTAAATATCAATATCAATAATTTAAAAAAATTAAGTAACATTGAAATTATAAAAATAATTGCAATTACGCAGGAATAAATATCATATAGTTAAAATGGTGGATATAAATATTATGATAATGTTTTTATGTATATTTATAATCTGTTTCAGGCATTGGCATTTTTACATGGCCAAGGTGTTATACATCGAGATATTAAATCCGATTCTATATTACTGACTGCGGATGG
>JAOCNA010000006.1:4270650-4281704 GCA_026546675.1 Papilio helenus
ATGATACTAATAATAAATGCGAAAGTTTAGATGGATGGATGGATGTTTGTTAGAGTTTGTAACCTAAACTGCTGAACGTATATCAATGAATTTTGGCATAAACATAGAGGATACTCTGAAAGAAAACATAGGCTACTTGCTTTTGTTTTTTTTTTAATTCCACGTGGACGGAGTCGCGATCGAAAGCTAGTAGATATTAACTGTAACCGGCTGGCATGTATGATATGAATTGTCTCTTTTTACTTAATTCGCGTACGGCCAAATAGGTCAACACATTAATAACGCTGTTTCCACGTGCTGTATCGTACCGTGAAAACCCACCTTATATCTTAGTGAATCGATCAAAGTTGCTCAAGGCGCTACGTTGCTGTAAGCTGCGAGTACAAACGCAGTGGTGGGGAGAGAATCTCACTCCGAGAGTCAACGACCGCGTACCTGCCTTCAAGCCTCCAACCGATGACTTTAATAGTTTATCGAACGTGATGATTCCTAGAATGACGTCTTGAATATTTGTACGTTGTAATTTTGATCTGCACTTTATAACGATCGTGTTAATAGTAAGTAGTTTTATTTCAAGTATTTTATAGCATGTTTTTAACGTTAGTTAAGATATGCTACTGTTTATTGACAGCTGGTTCATTGGATATTAGGAACAACAAAATGAGAAGTCAAACCTACAAGAAACTAACGATTAATATTTGTTCTAGTCCTTTTTACATCTTAGACCAGGCAACTTTAGTACTAAACATGAATTTGTATAACAAACTTGGTTCCGCGTTTATCAATAAAAACTTTATTAACCTCTTCCCGTGAGACAATGCAATTCATTGTTATATTGTTACCATCCGCGTTCCGCGCAAGGAAATTATTAAATCATTTGAAGCAATAACAGAAACAAATCAATTGGCAGACGCGTTTCCCGTGTTTCATTCTCGGCGTTTGGCTGATATCCAAAAACATCGATAGGGAATGTTGCCGCCTTATAAAATATAGTTTTAAATTCGCTTTTGCAATTTGTGATTCATTTATTATATTAAACATAATATAATCACGCCCGTACCTCAAAGAGGTAAGTAGATCACTAACTTCTTTTTTCATTACATACATCAGTGCATACATGCACTTCAGTTTTAGGTGCACTGGTTACTGCCCTTTTTAAGTATTCTAGACGGTATAAGTACGTCTGGGACAAGCCCTGACCACTACTACTGTCGAATAAAGGTAATATTACTGATATGATTTTGAACTTATCGTCAGATAAATTTGCCCATGCAATTTACTGTGATGAATGTTCAGTCTTTAAGGTTTTAATTCCTTTAGGTTTATTTAAATTAAATTAAAAGTAAGACTTAGGATAGGTGCCTGTATCACTTAGATCCAGACTTAGGATCGCCTAGAGGGGTATTATACTCGTGTGTTTTAATTAAGTATTAAGGAAATACTTCGTTAACCTTAAGACCGGTTTAAGTTACTCTAAGTTTGCTTGAGAAGTGCACCGTCTTAGTTTTAATAAATAAAAATGTTTTATTAAATAAAATTTAAAAGAGTGTTTTTTTATAAAAATGAAGCGAGTATTTTATTTTAAAAAATATGAGTAAATTACAAGTGCTTAATTCTTAGTACGTAAGATATAGTTTCTATTAAGTTTAACGAGGGGCATAAAGTCTCACACAAAAATGGTTATATAGCATCGGCGTGGTGGTTGAATGCTGCACTGCATGGCTTATAAAGTGATTTTGCAGAGTGCACTCAACTGCGCCGTTTGCGCCGACGTCCCACCATAATTACGATAATGACGTTAACATTCTTGTAAGACACCCTTCACACGGCAGCCTATAAGGTCGCTTTCATACCGCAAGTAACACACGTTCACATTAAAATATTTACTTCAATTAAGTGTTCCTGTCGGTGCTTAACTCAGTAATAAATAATTAAAAAAATGAGAGGAAATATTCACTTACTTAAATCATTATATGCATTTTCAAATTAATTTAATAATATTTTAACGAGGTACAACCACTTAACGTACGGGTAACAGCTACGCAATCTTATTTTATATAGACCTATGTCCAGCGTGGACGTTTATACGTTGGTAAATGAATAAATAAAGCGTTAAAAAAACCGCTACAGAAGAGTTAAGAAAGTATAGAAAGGTTAAGTTCCGATGAAAAAAGATACGTTTCAACCGGCACATATTTTATTGTTTCAGCTCATTTGGTCTGTGACGAGGCACGGATTGAACGTATTCAATTTAAATGGGAACAATCAATAATCGGGGCTTATCGCGTTTTATTCGAACAAGATAAATGCAATGTGTTTTAAATCTGCTTGCCGTACAAATCGTTCTATTGTTATTGTATCTCGTAATCGGTAACAAACGGCTGATGCTTCTGTTTGTTTTGAACATTTAATCAAATCATTTTTGATTGCCTATGTTTATTTCGTATTGATTTAGATGTTTTTGCAGGTGTTGGAAAGGTTTTGTTTTTATAGCCAGAGTTTTTATTATCTAAAAATACGTTTTTTATTTATAGATATTTTATTAAAGGTTTCATTGAAAATCATCCATTTGGCACGTCGTCATCCAACGTTTAAGGGGTTTCTGGATATAATTCTACGGACATTTCCATAATTTATTACTTGAGTTATTTTAAACAAATCGTTGCCACAGATGCAACAATAAGAAACAATAGAAGTCAAACTATGGGGGCCCAATCGGTACAGTCGTTTGTCTACAATGTTCGTTCAATAGTTGCGCCCCATTTGTATCGTCGCTGTTATAAATTGGCGGTTGCAACAAATATGAATTGTCGGTTCCATTTTCTATCAGCTCGTTGCATCAGTGAGAATCGCCCTATCGATTCCATACGTGTGATTTCACTCAATTTTTGAAACTGACGTGCCCTTACCCTCGGGAGGGAGTGAACGCATTACTCAAACCACAGATTACATTTAAGAGTTTTGAATTTTATATGTCAGTATAAACTATTTTCACTGTTAAGTTCAAAGTGGGTGACGCGAAAAAAGGGATCATTCTAACTTTTTCTTTATACTTTATACTATTTTTATTTTACTTTCTAGGTTTATTATAAGGTGTCATAGACATTTTTGTAAGCAATTTTTGCTCCAATACATTTTAATTAATAATTTTATAACTTCATATTTCATTTTACTATTTCATAAATAAAAAGCACAGAGCAATTTAAGTAACAATAACGGCGAACCCTTTCCGTCGTATAAAATCTTTCACTATCTCTGTTTTAACAGGCTGCTCTGTGTAAAACATAGTCCGGCCAGTATCAACACTATTCAATGGCCCCTTCGCCGCAAACGTAATATACTTCCAAATTGAAACCATCATCCGTAGATCTGACTTTAACAGAGTGATTTATTTCATGAATACATTGTTTTCAATTGTAAAACAAAACTAGTCTGCTTATCCTAAAAGAAGATAGAAAAATATTCAATTATAGGTATCATTTTGATTGTATTAGTTTGTAGTCAAACATTAAAATTATAAGTAAATAATTAAAAAACAATTTAGATTTTAGGTTGTAGGTTATCACCTGGGTAGATCACGACGTTGAAATATTTTTTTTGATAATAACGAATTCATAGCATTATTTCATTTGTTATATTTGAATGGTAAAAAAGCGGAAAGTGGCGCCCTAGCAGGGTTGGAAGACATACCAGTTTAATAATTTATTATTATAGTGAAAAAGTCACTCTAAACCGCTATCTTAAGTAATACAAAAACGTGTGAAGGGTCAAAGCGGCGCGATACATCATAAAATTATATGAAAGTCGAGTGCAGGGCCGGCGAGAGGTGAACAGGGCGCGGCAAATTTATTGCGGTCTGCTTTCGATACCTATTGTTGAAACGGTTTTATGACTTTTAAAAAATAATTTCATGAAAATAACTGTACTTATCGCTACGAGAGCATACTCCATTGCGTCTGCAGTGGTCAGGGGAACGAAATATGAGTACGGAGAAATGAATATTGAAATTTTTAAATTCGAAATGTTTACTGTTGCGGAATACGTTTACTGTGAAATTGTCACTGGGTATGAGAGCTTTAACGGAGTCGTTCGGTTAGAAATTTCTTTTGCGTTGAGGAAAAATCTGGTCTCGTCTTACGACGTCATTTGAAATCAGAAGCCGTGAAATTTGTCGCGGACGGCGACGGCAAGCCGCGCTTCGTACGCGGTAATGCATCCGCATGCGAAATGGATAGATGCTAAATTCTAGTCGTAAAAAAGTTAATCAAAGAGACATATTTTTTTATTCGTTGAAACAGATGTACGTAGTAAGGTTGCGATCTGTTGCATCGTTGGCTTCTTGCCAAATGTAATGTTAGTGCCAGTTCAAGTGAAAATAAATAAACGAAATAACAGTAACGTATGTTTTTATATAATCTATGCATGAAGTACTTCTTTTCTAAATCTTTTAGAACACTATGATGACCTTCACAACTTCTGTTATCATCATCGTCATCTTTCTGTCTCGACTCTACAATACCCTAAAATACCTGATGTGCTGCCAAGGTGTCAAAACACTATAGCAGTTTGCACATTCAACGTTCTGTATATCTTCGTTGGTTACATCTCTATTTATAGTACTAGTATTAAAATATAACAATTGTGTACTTACGTATAAGACCCAGTCTTTAGGGCTGTGGGCGTTGGTGCCGCACACGTAGAGACGCGACCCGTCGCCCATGGGCTGAATCACGCGCACGTGGTTACGGCAGTCGAAGTGCTGTGGAAATAATTTATATTAAAGTAAAATAATGAGAAATATAGAAATCTTTTTTTTAGGAGTATATGTTGCGGGATATTATTTTATCTATAATAATTAGATTATCTCAGTAAGATTAAGTTAGCGACGTTAGATGAGTTTTATTTGCAGAGAATAATAAATCTGTAGCGAAATAATGTAAAATATAATATTTGTACTTTCAAACTGTATAAATGAATGCTTTTAAAGTTTTTATCATATTTATTTTAATACAAAACAATACGTGCGTGTAAAATGTTAATGCACACTTAATACTTATTGTGAAATAAACGGACGGCCAATGAAGAAATCGAATGTGCAATGGCTCGTTGGCGCAAATTTTATTGGCATATGTTGAAGTGGGAAAGAGAGGGAAAATGTTGAACGCGTGCGTGTCCACGGCCTGTGATTATGCAAATTTGCGTCCAACATAAATATTGAACGGGACATTAATATTCCAAACGACAGGAATACGCGATGTCCGTTTTAGTGAATAAAGCTTTCGCCAAAATGAAAGGCTTCAACTTTACATCAGTTCATTAGCGTTGCATCTTTCACAAATATCCCTGGATTGCTTTTCGGCGGCAACTTTACGCACGTGTGAACATAATTGTGCAATTAAAAGTTCGATAGTTCGATGAAATGGTAATGACTTTTGCAGTTTGAGGTTGTTATTGGACGTCTGGCGAAATTTCATGATTGTCTGGGATTTTGGCTTATATGAAATTTACTAATGAATTGTGACTTTCTGCTGTTGTTTAATTTAACATTTAGTTATGGTTTTGTAGATAACATTTCTATTCAAAGATGTTAAACATATTTATTGTAGTTCTACTATATAAATTGGGAGAATAGTAACTACTGTAGCAATAGGAGACGTAATAGAAGGTACAAAAGGACATTGTAAGCGATATTTTCAAAGTCCCGGGCGGAATATATACTGTGTTTACAGATTGGCGCTCGGCGGCTGCGGTCGGCCGGTAGATTGAAACTAATTTTCTCTTCGTCACGACGAAAGCCGGCGCACCGCCATTGTACTGATACTCTGTCAGATTTTCAAATGGACAAAATATACAAGAGGAAAGGAAATCGCTTTGTCGAGTATGTTGTTAAATCGAGATGGACTCGAATCGAATCAATTGTGAAGTTGAACTTTATGAATCGTTTTTAATTTTATGTATTATCAACTGTATTCATTTGTTTTATTAAAGTTCATTTAATCTATTCTTTTCATAATTATATTGGTTTGTTACATGATAAAATAATGTTAGCGTAAATGTTATTAGTTAGTAACTACCTAGCTGCGAAAATAAAATAATTTCCTTTAACTCTATACGGGCAAAGTATAATTACAAGAAAAAGGTTCTTTGTTTCTTAATAAAAAGTTCTGACACAGTTTCTTTGATTCGAGCTCGCAGCGGTAACTTCGCGAGAGATTGTTCTAAAGTAATTAACGGATTAATATACTCGGAACGTTCGGCGATCGCGTAGACGTGAACTGTTTTGTTCAGAAACAATCAGAATTAAGCAGAAGAACAATCAAGCTCACGTCTAAGTTACTTTTAACGGCACTTAGCCGAGAGCGCTCGCATAACTTCACTCGGAACTAATGCTTTCGATTGGTCCATTTCGTTAATTATTCGCCACTTTACGTAAGTAGATTTACGATCGGATTTTCTTTTCTCGCTTTCTTTGCCACCGCGACACTTTTGTCCCGGACTATAGATGTATTCTACCATAATGGCACTTAATACGTACTTAAGAAGCTAATTTACATCTCTGTTAACATTCTGAATTATCTAATGTTTAACAATTTAATTATACAGTTGAAACATCAAAGTGCTAAAGTAATCCTCTTTAACGAGAGATACCTTTTCCACAAAGAGCTCTATTCCGTTTGAAAAGCCGATAAAAAGAGCTACCTTATGTGGTCAACACTTTTTACACTTTTTTTTCTTTAATAGCGTCACAAAGACTCAGTGAGCTTACAACAACAAGATGTAAGCCGAATCCGCGGCGGTCTTTCTGAATTTCGCCGACGGCGTTTTCCAGCCTTTTTCGTGTAACGACATCATGTTTAGAGAAAGGAAAACTCGCCGACAGTGAGAAAACTTTGATTATAGCTTTCACGAGTGGCCGTTCTTTCTACGATCGAGGTGATAGAGTCGGATATATTTCTTTTTTATAGCCTCTCTCTTTACTAATAAAATGAATTTACTTTTTTAACATCTGAAGAGTTCTGGTGGGTAGCATGTGGTCTGTTGTTTTTTGTTCTCTATTGCGTAAGTTTAAACTATTGCGTGGTTTAATGACGTTTCCACGATGTTCATTTGTTACGGTTAAGTTGTGAAATTGCTCGAATATAGTATAGCTTTATGTGGCCACCTCGTTGACTATCAAAGAAGTTTTACTACTTACTCAAAGAGGTTACGTACACTTTGCACGAGATATTCCATTTCGAGTTGGTAAGGTTTATGTCTTTCTTATTACATGCGACTGTACTGCAAACGACAGAAAATGTAATTTGTTTACTGCTTTTGTTATAGCGATAGCATTAGTATAGACGCGACTTGACTCTCAAATATGTTTGTTAACCGACTTTTGATATTGGACCCTCAAGCTGTAATTTTGTATTAAAAGAAAGAATTATATTTGCTATTTCAAATACAAAAGATAAAACTAACATCGTTTTGTCACAAAGAAATAGAATCCCGCGATAAATAATAGGAAAGCACTCAAGGATAGAATCGGAAGGTCCGCAACTAATATCGAATTAGTGGAACGCGGAATAGAAGGCAATGCAATAATCGTACCGATCTTACGAGACGGAGTGTAACCGGGAAATAAAACAAATATTGCTTTTACGGCGGGATTGTAAATCAAAATTAACGGCCTTAATATAGCGAGTGGAGCACGGCTTAGAGCTTCCCGCTATGAAATATGCTTCCCGCCGTTCACTGTTAAAAATGGGATTAACCCTTGATGGAAATAGTGCTAGTTGCATGCAATTCTGCACGGGCGGTAAGTCTTGTACGTTGTTGCTGTTGTGCGTATGATTTATTGCTCCATATGACACCGTTTTATGGCGTTTTAATGTTGTAATTAAACGTACAGCTTTTGTTCTTAATCAATGTATGATTTATGTTTAGGAAAGATTTTTGAGATGAATTTCGGACATGTTTATTGTAAAATGACAGTAATTCAACTGATTTTTGATGATAGACTTATCCTAGGCTTTTTTTTAATTTACTATAACAGTCCTGTTTATTATGTATTTGTTGTGAATTTAGGTAGACATTGTAACGATAATTGTGAGGTATTTTAAGATTATTTTGTCTTGTAACTTAATTTGAACTAATAGTTTGTATTAGTTAAATTAATTGCAGTTGACATTCTGTAATTATTTTATAATTTTGACAGCAAAAAGTTTTAATAATTTAATTACTGAGATGTTCAATTAAACTTACCTCTGATTTGCCTTTTGATACGCATTGAGCGACGTTGCTGGGCTCCAAATTAATGGAATCTCTCTGTGAAAGAATAACAGAAGTTGTATTGATATACGAGTATTTAACTTATCTTAATTAACATGAGTTATTGAATATATTGAATTGATAATTCAAACAAATTGAAGACTAAGGTAACTAAAGGACTGAGCCAAAGAGACTGAGAAAAAAAATATTCTAAATCTTATAGGTCCTTAAAATACATTTTTAAACATTAAAATGAAACTATCAAATAAAAAAATATTGTTATATCCTGACAATAAAATCTTTTAGAATCATATGTAGTCATACTTACATCGCAATGTGATGAACTAATGTTGTTCATGTTCAGACGAAACAGTCGGTCCCTGGAAAACACGTCACGTCATTACAAATCGTAAAACAAGTATATTTGTACTGAACTACAAAGATAGACCAATTTAAGAACTTTAGTTTATGATATAACTGGGCGTGTAACAATGTCGCGTGGATATTATAATGAAATGTTTATGCTTGATCGTTTTATTGCTCGAAATGTGGTCGCCCTACTGTTGGTTACGACGGTGCCTGACTCATATACTAATATAAATTTATTTCTTTTAATAAGACGTAAACGGAGAGCGGTGAAGGTAAATCTTTGGTCTGTAAATTCTAATTATAATTACGTATCCCAAAAAATGTTTGTTTTCGTCTCTTGTTAATCATTTTTTAGTTAAATAAGATTTACTTACATGGCGCCGACATAGAGGGCATCTCGCTTCGAGTCCATAAAGAAGGTTCTATAGTAAAGAGGTCCGCAGGTAAATTCTCGAACATGATCTGTAACAAAATAGAGGGAATTAAAACCTCCATATTTATATTACATGATAAAGGGATCTCAGTATCGACGAGTCAATCAGGATTAAACGTAAGTCGATCATGAAATATTTTCACTAATAAATTGTATATTGACTTGGGATAAAGGAGATTTTTCGTAAGCATGACACAGATCAAAGGGTCTTTGAAAAGGGGTCGCCGGCTCTTACATACGATCCAGGCTCGCGAACAAAGATTTGAGAATAGATATCAAAGAGTTTTCTATGGTCGTAATGTTAACATCGGAGTTATTCGCAGGTGTTTGTGAAATGTTGGCATTTTATGCTTATTTTTATTTTTAACATTTACACATGCACTCTAACTTTAAACGTTATTTCGACTAAAAAACAAGAATAGTTTTTAAAAAAGGAATTACCAATTTCTAATTAAAATGTTTAACAATAGAAAATGTAGATTATAAGTTTATAGTAAGTATTTAATTTTCCTTGGATTTACAAAGTGTTCACGTATAGAATCGCGTGTTCCTCTGTTTCGGGTGTCTGAAGTCAGGAAGGGCAACTTTCGGGATTGAGTCACGCACAAAACCGACAGCTAGTTTTATAACCACTAACTTCGAGAACCGATGTCGAAACAACCGACTGCTAAACATGTTAAATACGTGACGTACTTGTATAGATTTTTGTTATACAATGTTTTTTGTTAACGCACATATAAGTGTACTAGTACTAGCTGTTGCTCGTGACTTTGCCCGTGTGAATTTGAAACATAATAAAAATCTAGGCTATGTTACTCACTGGTAACGTATTTCACTTTTTAATGGTGAAATAATGTTTGAAATCGGCCCAGTAGTTTTTGAGTTATTTCAATACATACAATACTCAAAGTCCTGTAATGTAGGTTAGTGTGAAAAATACACACAAAGAGACCATTAAAGTACTCTGCGTCGCTTTTAGATTTTTTTTTTGTAAATCAAATTGGTTTAATTATTTTTTAATCAATAACATCGCTGCAAGATTAAACAATAAAATAATAAAATACGATAAAAAATAATTCAAAACATATCTTACACTATGCACAATTTTTAAAGTCAGAAAAACTAAGGCAGTCAAACTTCTCTATGTAACATAAAACAAAAAAAGTCGTACGTAAACATAATCCTTAATCTCATTTCTTTTCTGTGTGAACTTCGCTGCACTCTAGTGAATGGTCCCCTTTATGATGTTTGTGTACTACCAAGTTTTAGAAGGCAAACGTCTTGTATGTCAGCGCGGGCCGGAGTTCGCGCGAAAGACTTTTCAATGTGTTCCCTATTTGCATGGCGTCTCACGTCTATATAGAATGCATTTTTCACGAAGTCAGACGTCACTGTCTGTTACTCTATGCAAGGCAAGCTTCGAGCTGCGTCTCGCAAACTCCTACAGAATTGTGCTGGAGTTAGATTTTATTTTTAAATCGTTTTAAGTTTTGGATTTGTGCGACTAAATAGCTCAGCTTTAATATGCAATATCTTTACACTAACAAATAGTATTTAAAAACATTTACTGTTATTTTTTTTAATCTATTTCGGTGCCGTAATTTGATGAAGGTTGTATTTACAAGTCAATGTCTTCTATCTCAAGTAATGATTTAATTTTGATATGTTTATTGCAATTTAATTTTAATATGGAACAGCAAATCGAATACATTGTAAGTCTAAACAAAAAGTTAGTATCATTTGTATTCAAAAAAGAAACGCGCAATATTTAAAAAAAATGTTCTCTCGTTTGAAACAGAATGTGGATAGAAATTTCGTTTAATCGATACAAAATGTTGTTGAACTCTAATAATATACACTTTAACTTTTATAACACAAGAACAAACTTAAAGAAGCTAGACAGACTTAATTTCATGTACTATCTCGGGATTCATCTGAACGGAAATGGCCAGGCACCTGTGCAGAAGTACTGGGAGGAGTTGCTTGTCCTTATACAGCAAGA
>JAOCNA010000006.1:4333335-4344149 GCA_026546675.1 Papilio helenus
AAAAAACAAAATTAATGCATCCCACGGGAACCATAACTATTTCCGGGATAAAAAGTAGCCTATGTTTTCTTCCAGACTGTGCTCTTCATATGTGCCGAATTTCATGGAGATCCGTTCAGCCATTTAGGCTACAAACTCTAACATCCATCCATCTAAACTTTCGCATTTATAATATTAGTAAGAAGTAAGATTTAAATGGATAAATTACCTTTGAGTCATATTTCATAGTACAATTAATACATCATTATTTCTCAAAGTAAACAAGCACTGTTTGTAAAAAAATGTCAATTTACTTAGCCTTGAAAACTAGTAACATTGGCGTTTGAATGACAACGGTTGGCTGTGCCAAGTGGACTTAACCTGAATCTTAGAGACTGACTCAGTTCAAGGTCTCTTGGTGGCCACACGGCAATCAATGTATAGACCGTTACCGCATTTTATCATGCTTCTTATCATGATTGGTTGTTACCTAATAAAATAAATATCAAACAACTTCTTCCTGACATTGATCGTACCCATTTTGTTTGCAAGTAACGTAAATGAGCAAAACAAAAATGTTAACAGCACTCGGTGCACTTTCGTCGAAGCGAAATTCACATCTCAGATTGGCTTTACCCTTTTACGTGAGCAAAAGCAACATTTGAATAACTAAATTTTGCAGCAGCGCATTTCAAAGGCGAAAGAATAAGCAAAAGCATTATTTGTTGAACAGTCCGTTGCGTCGGCTTGCTCGCGTTAACCTTTGAGAGTGCTGTAAATCCAATGCAAACTTTTGAACTCACCGATTTTAAGTGGTTATTCTGTTTTCATTTTGTAACCATGTTAATTTGTATGTTTACTTATTCCTGAAGCTTCGCTAATAAGACAGTGGAGTGTACTTGGTAGCTTAACATCCGAAAGGAATGGGGTTACAAATTCGTTCAAATGCTACTGAGTTAAACGAACCGATCGGCCGCAAATACCTGAGCGTTCACTACCAAAAAGCATTTGACGAAGGTGAGCTGCCTTCGTGTCCTTAACCCTTTGTCTCGTGAGAATACAATGGACGATCGCAATGGTCTGGAGATACGATATGGGACACCCTTCGCTTCGCCGCTACGTGACCAAATTTCAAACAAAATGTTTTGCGGTACACCGGAGGATGAAATAAGTAATGTCATCTCCCACCGGGACACGGAAGACGTGCTCCTTCGATTAGACTTATATTACATGGTGTTTGAATACGTCGGCCAAAGAAACAATATACAAGACGTGACTTGCTCTTTGAAATAAATAGTATTATTTTTATTGCCGCAACTTTTGATGGTAAACTTCGTATATGGAATCGACATTTAATAAACAATACAAATGTAGTTGCTTTGGTTGGAGTAATGGTAGTCTTCATCAAAGACATCTATTTAAAAGAACACGATAACGGACTAAAGTTCCATCGTTCTAATCTTAACGATTTGTAGTTGGCTTCTCTTTTTCACAATGTGTAAAATAAAAATTCTAGGCATCGGAACAAACAATCGTATTCGGTTTAACTGAGACATGGTCACTAGTCAAAGCGGTTCGCGTACAAGTTTCGACTGCGCCGGACGTGGCTGCCTTCGCTTATTGTGCGTTTCTTTTTACCCTTTTCACTTGCCCGGCTGAGTGAGCGACTTCTTTCAAATCGTCGTACGCTTTTTGTTTGTTCACCACTAGCACGGACATTTGCCTCGCAGACTCTAGGCCGTTTGGACTTTATATCCGACGTGAATATAAACATTTACTTAGATTTAGTGTCTGTTTCCACTTATTTAAATAAGGTCAAGAGATTGAGAAAATATTAATAACTAATACCTATGACATACTTGAAATAATTCAAAGTTTAAAATTATATCTTTAATTGAGAGGTCTTTTAATTTTAAAAAATACCGGATGATATGAAAAGATGATGGTGTAATAAGAGAATCGTATTTCAAGGGCTTAGTTTACTTTTAATTTTATTTCTACAGGTCACTCACAAAAATACGTATTCTTCTTAATATTCTCTTATTACAAACAGGTTTATCATGGGTCTCATTCATAACCGGAATAATAATGCCGGACATGTAGTCATAAAGACTGTAGACACCCCTTCATTTAAGGCTATTCAACGGGTTTAAATGCACGTACTTTAAAAACAACTGGATAAACATTGCCTCCGCTAATGACAAACTGGACTTGATGCTTGTCCGGCCTCTAACTCCAACGAAGAATTACAGCTATCTAACTAAACCCTTAACTACAAAAAGTCCTACAATTATTTCAAGTTGTAGTATTCTTTAGAAATATAAATTATTATGAGGGTAAAAAATTTATTTCCGTGACTCGAAAGTAGAATTTAATAACTGCAAAAAAATTGAGCGTTTGAGAAGGCGTGCATGCGATGCGTGCAGCTGACGGCAAAAATATGCCATATTATGATGTCCCTAATCTACTTCACGGTCCGTTGGACGGAGTTGTCGATAACAATAACAGACTTAATATGCCCGATAATCGGTTTTGCTATTCGGAAACCTACGTGATTGACACTTTTCATGATGTTCGAGTTGAGCCTGTACCCTTGAGCTCGAACTGTCGATCTTATTCCATTATATTTGACGACGAGAGGGATGTATTATAGAATATAAAAATGCTTAACCTGGATTAATTTTGTTGTGTGAGTTTGGAAATACATAAGTTCTTGTAAACAGCTGTGTTTTAAAGGCGAATGTAACAACATTTGAATCATTGTTAGAACTTAATATTAAATGTATTTTGTTTTGTTATCGACTTGTGAAATCATAATTGAAATTTTTAAATTAGATTTATCTTGTTAAATGATGTGATGTATTTTGGATGATAATAGTAAATGTCTTAGTTGTTGAATATGATTAGAATTAAAAAAAAATATTTTTTTTTCTTTTCTCAATTTAAAATAGTACTTATTTAAATGAATCCTAGCACAGGCGTTTCACAGACCCTTGACCGCTTCAGTCAGGTAACGCGTGTGATTCATGCGTAGTGGATTTTCATTAAGTGTGACGAAGCTTAATGATTCAAGTTTCCGCATTCATTAAGCTCTCAGCGAACTGTTTAAAGCCGCAATGTTTAATGGAAGCGGTAAACTGCGCATTAATATTGTGGCTTGATGACCAAACGTCCACTAACGCGGTCAAAGCTAAAATTGTTGCGTAACGTTTTTCCTATGTAAGCAAATAAGCGGTCGAAATTTACACGAAAATATATTTTAGTTCGGAAGGACCAAAATAAATACACCTATTTTAAAATATTATTCATGAATATGTTCTGTGGGGTACTGAAATCTTATCGTTAAGTTATTTTATGTTCTGAAAGCGTAAAACGGAAATTTTAAAATCTTTTACATTTGCTAAAATATTTGATGACACCGATTTATGGTAATATTGATTTTTTTTCTTAATTTTAATGATTAACTTCATAAGGTAAAATTATGAAAAGAGATAAGTTAATTTTATATCGTAATTTTTAAAGAATATACAAACATCTTCTTTAAAAATTATCCTTTACTTCGTTGGATTATTTAATTATGTTTTACATAAAGTATATTTAACAAGTTGCCATGACACGTTGCAATTTTTCTCAAGAGCAACATTAACTTCAACTGTATTATGTTCTCTCTTCATTGCAGCGGGGGCAATGAAACAATGGGATCATTCCGTCTCTTTTACACTTGCAAAACTTACGATATACCCATTTCACGTGTTACCCTTGAATAACTCTTGCGTATGTGTTAGTGATAGTGTTTAGATACACGTGTGCACATTTACATTCACACACACAAGGAAGTTGCTACAAACACAATCAAATGTATGTGTGCGTTTGAGGTATCCAGTATTATCATGAATGATGAATCATGACTTGGAAACGCATCTTTCCGGAACATCGCCTATAGATTTCGCAAGATTTCTGTAGGATTTATGAATAGTAATTCAAAACATGTCACCATACTAATAGATTACTATTACTAAAGTCTTACAGTTAACGGAAATTCATAACAAATATATTTATCATTTAATTTATTTAATTAAATTGGTTTAAATTATGTACGTACATGCAAATGTTTTGTGTTGTATGTTAGTGTCCTTTTTTCTTATTATTTAATAAACATGTGGAAATATCTTAAGATAAATCATGTAACCCTTACCTCGTTTATGTCTCACGTGGTATTTGCTTTTGGACACAGGTCCGCTGCAACATGGTTGTTCGTAATAGAAATTGTAGGAACTGTCAACTTGTGCAGTTTGCTGTAACACTTGACAGTTGACATGACACTCAAAGCCGAGCAGCGCGAATATGAACCACCGGACCACAACGGTAGAGAAACTCAAAGTCCGCGATTCACACATTGTATTGTTTTAATTGAATATCACAAACTAAGTAACGCACTTATGTTTTAATCGCTTGTCATCTCTTAGTTATCTGTAAATAAATGATTTTACGTCAATATGTATATTAGATTCATGAGGATCTTCCAACCAAAAACTCCGACGGCATTTGTTCATACAAGTTTATAAATGTAAGCTGTTGTAAAAAGTAAAGTTTAAATTAAATTATTCCATTGTTTTATATTGTGTTAGAAAGTATCGAAAAATAGCAATATCCTTAATCAAATTCTATAACATACAAAATAAACCTTCGAAGTATGTTATTCAAATACGTTTTATAAATCAAACACACCAGAAGTAATTTTTATCAAACACAATTTATCTCTATACGATACAATAGAAAATGGTATTGTTACCAACACAATAAAACCAATAAGGGATATAATGGTGAAGTTAAAAAACATCAACATACAGGATAATAAAAAGACAGTTGTGGAGTTTACATTAAAAAAGCCGTATGGGGTCTGGTAATGGTTGCGAACACCATTACACGAGTCGGTAATGGCTTATTGCACACCTCGTATGGCACCGCGTGGATGCAACAGGGTTTGTGGCATGTTGCGGTTTTTTATTTTTCATATTTATAAACTGACAGACGATCTATTGGTAACTAAAACTATAGCCAGTTAAGATGTTTTATCATTAAAATTAAAAAAGCATAAAAACACTTAACAATATTATTTTTGAATACTTTTAACGTAAGAAAACCTATGTTAAACAAGATTTTCAATGAGTTTTTCGATCATCTTCTTGACTAATAAATTACACCCTGTATTCTTTTCGACCTTTCTTTAATAAACGTAATCGAGTTTCCAATTCACAAATTATAATCCATTAAAACGTAAGTAAATAATCATTCATCGTTATCCAGTTACCCTAAGAGATTATTATCGTGGGTATCAGCGAATAAATAAACGTCTTCTGGTAAATTTAACTCCAATCTTTGGGTCGGGCGGCCGTCATGTGACCGATATCTTCGTTCGCTCAATGCGGTCAGGGATCGCGACGTGAAAGACTTCGCAGATGAATTAAATAGATAAGTCTCAAAAAAGGGACTAAGAAAGGGGTGGAGAGGTCCAGTTATCTTTATCAGGCATACTATAATCTTAAAACTACTTTTTAGCTGTTTGTAAACAAGTTTTTATAAAGTAAAATCTCCAATGCGGTAAAAGGAATTTTTTTTCGTTTATTCTGTGATATATTGTCTAGTGAAAATTGTCTCATATGATGTATGCTTTATAGAGTTTATTTTTGTTTATAAAATAAGGCAATAATTATGCGTGTTATTAATGAAAGTTGTTATCTCCGCGGCTGTTGTGTTGTGTTCTATTCAATGCATGTAACATGAGGGTTTCAAAATTTATTTCGTATGATTAATGACCTCGGTTTTATCGCTCTGGTGATTTTTGTTCAATTGACGGCAAATCCTTCCGAGTAAATAAATATTTTAAATCTCCCCTTTGATGCTACTTAAAGGATTTTCATAAGGGTACACATTTCTTTGTATAATATTTAAATCTTCTAGGCCTATTTTGACACCTTTGAGTATTTAAAACATGAATGATGACTGTTAAATTATTATAGTATTTTACTTTGAAAAATAAACAAACCGGAAATAGACAAATTTATTTTGGTTGTGTTTTTTTAATTATTTAAAAAGGTTGTCTGTCACATGTCTTTATTTTGAGAGCTAATGTAAATCTTGAAAATATAAAGTACCAATTTATTTAACCGAATTTCGTTGACTCTAATTTTGTTATGTTTGTTATATTTATATGATGGTGTTCATAGCTTCGTCACCGCCGAATTCCTACGTAGCAACACGATGGAATATTTCTGAGAAAACCGTAGGCAACAGGAATCTCTCCCGAGCGACTCGTCGGTTACATGAACCGGTTCCGTAATGATGTCTTCATTACTGATTCACCGACAAATAAACTAGTTTTTATTCCTTATGCCACGGACGGACATGAGTTATATCTGACTTGAAGCGTGTACCTTCATATTAATCGTTATTAAATCTAGTTTTGCGAAGTCTGAAATATGTTAAGATTCTTAATATTGAATTGCTTTTGAATCCAAATCTATCATTGTAATTGTAATTAACTCTCAAATGTTTACATTTTCTTATCCTCGTTGGTGTCGTTAAGAATATATAAAAAAAAATTACCCTAGAAACAAAATTGACAGTTGGTAATTTTGTTTAGGCGTAAATTGTTTGCAAGTAGAGCAAGCATTTAAAATTCTTTCTTCTCGAGAATTTCACTGGCTATGTAATTGGCTATAAAGTTTCGTATTTCCCTCGCCGCTTTAGGGAAATTTGAGCGTAAAAAGTTTAAAAATTATTTTCGTTAAATCTTAAGAATTCGTGCAACATTACTTCGTACGACTTCATTAAGCGCCTTTTAATCTCCCTTCATATCTGTCGATCTCGTTTCGTTTCACGATTACACCGTTAGCGCTGCCCATTGTATGACAGGCTTCGCTCATTATGGACGGAGAATGTTAAGAAATTTCATCCGACAACCCATTGAGGCAGCCCTTCCAATTGTACGAAGGTGTTCCGATTGAATGGTGGGCGGAATGGGGGGTTTGAGTATAATGAAATTTCGCGTCGATAAAGACCGCTCAGCTCGGTAACACAATACTCGATGTTTCCTCCGCGCCGCGTATCCATGTCACGCCATTAAACCACATAAAAATATCTGCCGTCACATCTACGGTAAGCAAATTATACTCGAACATGCGCCGAGTATAACGACTCGCGATGTAAGCGCGGTGTACTGAGAGCGTCTGCCGCCAGTTTGGGGGGTCGCTACTCGCTACTAATAGAGTACGAGGGAAAATGTGAACACTTACTTATTTTTTGTATCATCTTTGAATATGCAAATATCACCGTGTTCAGTTTACTCATTTGTTTAATGTTTTTATTCAATTGTATGATATTTTTAATTTCAAAAACAAAAATGATTTTATTACTCTAACTTAACATGAATATTTAATTATTTCACATTATTTTATTCGTCACGGATAATAATTCTACACAAGAAGTAATTGTTATGTTTTTTTTTTACATTTGCATTTAGCACAAAACAAAAAATCAGTTTCGATTTGGTATAACATTATTGTTTTTAACCATCTTCCAAAAGGAGGTGGTTCTCAATTCGTCTGTATGTTTTTTTATACTTTTTTTCATATGTGGTGTTCTACGAATGTTGGAAAATAAAAAATGTCCACCTTTTGTTGTTCAAATTTAAATTAGTTTTCTTTACCGTTTTTACGCAAGTGTAATCCTAACCAATATATATATGACGGGTTGCTGAGCGGTTAGCAGAATTAATTCCGAAGGCAGATCATACACCGTAACTATCCTCCATTATGGGCGTGCGTATGTCGGAGATAACGAAATAACAATCGCGTAACATTAGAAACATCCTTAATTGACCACCATCTAAATGTAAACTGCACAACACAATCTAATCGGATTTCAAACATTAACCAATTGACTTTATAAAAACAAAGCGCATCATTCCACCATTTAACGACAACTGTCATCAGTCATTCGATCGCCGCCTTGACATCTATCACGTCCGATGCATATTCAAGCAGTATTCAAAATTATTAATTGCCAGTAACTTTAATCGTCCAAAAATTAACAATGATTTCGCGTTATATTAATGTTTTTTATAAACCTTTTGTGAGGTAAATGATTTTTTCTCTCGCAAATATTTCTAATCCAAGTGGATAAATTGGTTGCCCAAAAGAGATAGGCTGCGGCCGTTGAAAATTCACTTTGAATTATTAATGGAATACAGTAACGGTAGCGAATTGTAAGCTCCTTAGCAGGGGAACTGAATAAATATTGTTTGGCCGATAGTAGCACCGGGAAAATAGAAATAATATATCCATTAAATTTTGATACAGAACAATAGAAGCTGCAATTCAAAACTGTTATAGTTTCAACTCAAAAGGTGTTTTCGACCCTTCCCGGTTGATAAGTTTTGATGGAGTTAAATATTCAAATATTATAAATAGCAATTAATAGTAGATAGTTAAATTGTTTCAAATCAGGTTGAAATTCAAAAAGCTTAATGAAAATCAATAATAAATTGTTGAAGATTATTTCAGGTCCAGTAAACGTTAAGTTGTTAACGCAGCTTGGTTACATCGACCTCAAGTCTAATTAGTTTCTTGAGTACGAAATCAATTAAATGCTACCAAAGGCGTTATTGGTTCGTAAACCACAACCACAAAGTTCCTCAGATTCAAAGGGTCGTCCTAAAACTATTTAGAAATATCTACAAATAACAAAATGATTAAACTGCGTGAAGACAAAGATACCACAAGCTTACAATTCGTTAGCAATTCATTAAACAGAAGACAAGAAGGGATTCTCCTTTGTGTTTTTGAAATTAATTTCACGCGGGCGAGGTCACGAGCAACAGTTAGTTTAATATATGTATAATCAATTTTACAAGATTTAAATAAGATGTTAATATTTATTAAGACATCGCGCCACCAGCATACATATGTTAAATTACAATTATCACAATCTGTCTGTATTTTGTTATTTCATAAATGTTAGCTTCAGGGTTCAGGTTACATTTTGACTAGGGTCTCTTTTCCTTTTACTCTATTAGTTTCCTTTGAACTCTTGCACTTGATTCTTCCAATCATGAAAGTTAGAAAATCAATTCGCCAAACATTGCAATAATTTGATCTAATATTGAAACTTATTTTAATCGATTTGTTATACAATAAAACTCTATAAAGATATGTTTGTCTATAGGTACGACTAATTAGTACATCTGTAAGACATCAGTTCAGAGTAAATTGTGCTACCGAAACGTCGTCCCATTTCTAATCCTTGGAATCAATACATCAAATATAGTAAGTGCTGTTTTGTAAATAAAGAAAGTTTCCTTGAAGTTAGCACTAAACTTGGTACTTCGTAAAGCGGTTAAAGTTTTGTAAATGTTTCAATAACTCTTGTAAAGACAACAGGGAGCCGCGCTACCTAAATCCATTATATCAATAACTAACGAGGTTGTGGAACCCTTGAGAAATGGCTTGAGTAACGACCAAGTTCTCGGCACAATTCTGCTAGACAAATCACAACTGTGAAAGACTACCGCAAGCATTAATCAGTGCTTGTTTGGTCTATGTAGGTTTTTATGTACTGTAATGGATACTCATTGGGTTCTAGGTAAAATGGTTTTATTTATATTAGCTCTGGTCTTATATTGTTCTTCATCCTCTTGATGATGTATCTTCATAGGAGAGAAGCACTTAAATTCTTTTTTTCTTCTCCATAAAATTGTAGATAAATCTTTATACGATTTCGTTCTTAATTTTAATATTCACTTATTGTATTGAGAACGCTTAATTTTTATTATTGATGTTTGTGTATTGAAACAGAAAAACTTTGGAATCAATAGAGCATCTAAATAAACAAGAACTATTTGTTAACTTGAAATTGAATAAAACAGTTCCGGCCGTGGCTGACCTTTGTAAATAATTCACTCGGTCAATACAACATCTGAGGCAAAGTTCACGTCAGGCGACATTATCCATGCATACGACAAATTACTGCGACACACTTCAACTAACTTTCGATTCTATAATATATAGAATCCAAGGGCGAAAAGCAGACATTTAATATCTGTCAATCCTCGTGTTTCGTGCTAGAAATTTACTGATCTTGGTTAGCGGGTGTTAAGAAACTTGTACAAGTTACTAACTATAGATTTAATCTAACTCATAAAGTAGGTCACAGACTGTCTAATCGACTGTAAAATCTATGACAACGACGGTACATCAGAGCAACAGAAAATCATGTTTTAGAATATTTGAATAATTCTGCATTAACAAGACAATAAAATGATAAAGGAAAGGTACAATTTACCTATATACTCGCCGTTTTATTTATTGGTTAATGATTCATTAAGTATATTGAAGACTAGCTGATACTCGCAACTTCATCCGTGTAAAATTAAAAAGTAATAAAAAATATAGCCTATGTTATTCACTGATAACGTAGCTTTGTAATGGTGAAAGAAATTTATTTTTTGAATTAGGCCCCGTAGTTTTCCAGTTACTTCAAAACATACAAAAATACAAATCATTCCTCTTTATAATATTAAGTACTAGCTGTCGCCCGCGACTTCGTTCGCATGGCATTAGAAAACATACGAACTATGTAAATAACAAAAAACTACGTATCCCTCGGGAACCGGACATTTTTGGGGTATGAACCTTATGTCATGTGTACTCCAGACTTTGTTCTATATCTGTGCCAAATTTCAATAAGATATGTTGAACTGTTGCAGAATTATCGAGTAAACATTAAAAAACAAAATTAATGCATCCCACGGGAACCGTAACTATTTCCGGGATAAA
>JAOCNA010000006.1:4372402-4384096 GCA_026546675.1 Papilio helenus
AGGGGAGTGGATTTGACGAAGGACGGATGCTTAGGAAGAAGAAATATCCCCTTACTTTCCGTTCCCTTCTGTAGATTAAAGGTAGGCAATCATCTGCTATTGCGGATGATTATGGGTATGACTTCACTGTTATGGCGATTTCATATAGCCGCAAGAGCGAAAACTTGTTGTAGCTTTCAATATTGTTGTTTCATCTCTTTTTCTTCGTATTTATCAAATAAATTTTGACTACATATTTCTTCAACTGTTTTAAAACATTTTGTAAAACTGTTTATCCCAGCACCCCTTTTATTGTTTACGATACAACACAATTAAGAACCCTTGTATAGATTAATGAAAACTTTAATAGGACTTGCGCGAAAGCAACATCTGCGCTTGTTCTGTCATAAACATCTGAGACCAGCGTTCGCTTCAAACTTAAAAGCATTTGTGATCTTTAAGAAAGAACTTGGAACGTTGTTTTAAAATGTTCATGAAGTTAATTATGCTTACACTTTAGCTTGATATTAGCTTCAAAGCCTTACATTTTAATATTAATGTTCGATTTTGAACCAATGCATTTTTGTACCTTATTTCGATGCTACCTGCCAGCGATTCCGTCGACGAAGAATTAAAAAAATTTAACAAGTAGATAATGTGTTCTACCAGAATATGTTACATCAATGCAAAATTTCAGCGTGATCCGTTTATCCGCTTTGGAGATAGGTAGTAACAAACATCCATCTATCTAAACTTTTGCATTTATAATATTAGTAAAAAACATAGCCTATGTTACTCACAGATAAATTACCTTTCTAACGGTGAAAGAATTTTTAAAATCGGCCCAATAGTTTTTGAGTTATTTCAATACATACAAAAAATACAAATCTTTCCTCTTTATAATATTAGTATAGATATAGATATAGATAGTATAGAGGTATGGATATAGATTAGTCAATACAAGGACACGAGCTGGCAGTAAACTTGACAACTGATATAGTACCTTTCATAGTAAGTACCGGTGAAAAACTGGTTCACTATGCCTCGTCAATATATTCTTAAATGTAGTTTTTAGTCTACTTTTAGGTAATACAAAAACAAACAGTGGAATCCTATACGAAAAACTACAAATAGTTCTATTTTCAGTGTTGTGATAGTCGTTTGTTTGTATTTTGATGGCCTTTCTTTACGACGGCTTTATACGTCCAGTTGGTTTTATCTTTTTCATATGTGAATTGTTCACATGACTGAAGTGCAGTGGGTTAGTGTGTCAAGGTCCTTATGCCTTATTAGTACTGTACCAATGTATTACATTAATTTATTAGAGTTTTTGTAGCGATAATTATCATTTAAAGGTGGTTGTACACCGAGCATTAAATTCTATCATAGATTGCTTAGATAATGGAATTAACGCCATCTAGTTAGTTATTTATAAAACTAGACTTTTCAAGGTTACACGGTAATGTTTTTGTTTTGTTTTCCAAGTATTGTTTCTTTTATTCCGGAAACGTTTTTACCAATGTCCACGAAGGAAAAACTCTTAGTAAAAATACAGTTAAAGGAAAAAAAAGGTTAATTACCACGTTTAGATATCTTAAAATGTCTTCAGGTCGATGTAAAGGTTTTTTAACGACTTGATTGGTTTTTAATTATATCCAATAAGGATTCGCGTGCCTACGTGACCGATTAGTTGTTCAAGTGTGGTTAGAAGACAACTCTTAGCTTTAATTTGTTGTGTTACGTTGATTAACTGATCTGTTATTAAATACAGGAAGTAGCTTTTACTACATAGTTAATATGAAATACTAGTTTTCACCCGGCAATGAGTTTTTCCAGCCTATCCTCTACATCTATACCAAATTTCATCAAAATCCGTTCAGACGTTTAGGCTACAAACTCTAACAAACATCTATCCATCTAAACTTTCGCATTTATAATATTAGTATGATTTAGTATAGTCATGACCCTTAAATACAAGAGGTATATTGATTTAACAAATTCAATTAAAAGCTAAGTATGTCGCTTAGTTCTTTACTTTGTTAGTTGCTAAAATTGACTTTTAGTTGGGCAACCATAATGCCTATTGCTATAGGTCCATAATTACAGATATTAGGTGATTTGTATAATTGGTTCATCATCATCATCAGCTCACTATACGTCCGCACCGAGGGGCTCGGAGCCTAGCCTATTTAAGGTGACTAGGCCATAGTCAACCACGCTGGTCAAGTGCAGGTTGACTTCACACATATCTTCGAATTTCTTATAATTGGTTACCACGAGCGAAATATTAATCTATATTAATCGATCGGCTATTCGATTGAACGTTAGTAATCGCAATGGAATTAATATTGATACAACGTGGCTTCGTTAAGGAGTGCTAAGGTTAACTGGACGGCATGTGAGGTCGTACCACGTTTCACCTTTACGTAAAACGTATTGACCCTTACTCACGTTTTCAAATACTAGAGATTCTTTATCTATATCTATACTAATATTAAAAAGAGTAAAGATTTGTATGTATTGAAATAACTCAAAAACTACTGGGCCGATTTCAAAAATTCTTTCACCATTTAAAAGCTACGTTATCTGTGAGTAACATAGGCTATATTTTTTTAATTTCACGAGGGCAAAGTCGCGAGCAACAGCTAGTATTATATTAAACAAATAAATTGTTTATTCCTTCTTCCAGCTTAAGGAGAATTAAAAAAGACTTAATTTAGTTCAAGATAAATTATAAAATAACGTAATAGAAGTAACTTGCAAAAATTTGAAATTCAAATGAAACCCGCCTACCAACTTTCAGGGTAATGTGTACTATCTTATGTTAAACGAGTTTTAGAGTTTCTACTTTACTTACTTTTTTATCGCTTTTGTTTATTCCGATCTTAACTTGCGACAATCTCCTGCAGACGATAATTGTTAGAAATCACTCGACGACCCCATTGAAGAGGGTCGCTACTTAAAACAAGGAAAAAGCAGAGTTCATTGGAACCCCGTTTGTCCGACTTGATTCGGCGTTTCAGTTTTTTTCATTTATTGTCCAACTCCCCTATACCTACGTACTGAGAGTTAAATTACACCAATTTAACACTAAATCTAACTAATATTATAAATGAGAAGGTTGAGATGGATTGATGTTTGTTACTTTGTAGCCTTAACTGCTGAACGGATGTCGATGACATTAGGCATACATGTAGAGGATAGCAAGAATAAGTAGGCTACTTACTTATGTTTTTTATTCAATGCGGATGGAGTCGCGGGCGAAAGCTAGTATTATATAAAACAATTTTACTAATAGATTCCGTGTAAACGTAGAGCTTCAAGTTTAATTTCATCTTAGAATAGATTCGTTTATTTCTACAAAGTTGATAATAACAAACAAACATAGATACGAAATTAAATTCGCAGTAAAATTAACAAAGTTTTATCATTATATTTAGAGGCAATCTTAAATTTCTAGCTTATTTATAGATGACATAAATAGCTATGAATACACACGAATAGGCGTAATTCCAAAGTTATATTTACATAAGTAATTGGACGGAATATTGCTTAGCGTAGTTTGAAATCCTCTCTTATCTTTGATGCTTTTCATCGGGTGACGAACCTACCGGCCACGCCTGTTGCCGTAATTAGAACGTCTCCTTGTACACTCGCACCTTTGGTGAGCGGATGAATAACCCTTAATACTTACGATCGATAGAGGTCTAACAAAACAAATGAATACATCATTTGCATATTTTTATAAACGGAATAAACTGACTATGTAGCAAAGTGTGGTGTATTGTTTCATATTATGGAAAACAAATTGCCAGTTAGTGTCAAAAGAGTGACTTTAATGGACATTACCCTAGTTATGTTTTAATTGAAATTGATATAATAATATAATTTGATTTCACTCATGGTATAATTCCGTATTCAATAGTTAAACATCCAAAACAATACCTCAGTTCACCACCAAAATAATTTTCGATTTCCCGTTTTTAAATTGTATTTGTAACATTTTTAACATCAATTTCAAATAATTAAGAGATAAACAAGATAAAATGTATTCGTGTATGTTTACATAGGTAAAGTTTTTCTATCCGAGGTGTTGCAATGTCACTACACCGCAACACACTTTGGTTACTTCTCACCTTTAAATGCCCTGTAATAATGAAATGAAAGCCGTCTTTTTGAAGATTTTTTAATGAAATATATTAAAACTTTAATAAAGACCTCGACTTCAAAACGCAGTAATTTAATATTTTGAGATGCCTTATACAAGTCATGATAAAGGTCAATGGAGTCCTGTTTAATGAAATGAAATAGATGATAATTATTTGCAACTAGCTGTTGCCCGTGACTTCGTCAACGCAATATTAAAATAAAAAAGTAGCCTATTATGCGCCCGTCTATGTCAGCTACCCTCCAATGAATGTCCGGTCGATATCGACCCAGCCGTTTCAGAGATTACCCGGAACAAACATGGCTTGCGCACAGACAGACACACAGACATTTTTTTAAAAATGCGATTTTAGTTATCAGCAACGCAAATATATCATCTTCTCGAAATTTGGAATTTTTCTTAAGATATTACAAACAGATACTCCAATTTTATTATATGTATAGATGGACAAAGTGAAACAATAATAAATTACATACGTAAATCTTTTTCACATTTTTATGTTGTTGCTTCTTAAAGTTAAGCAGGTCTATGAAAATTCTAAATAGAAAATAGATTATATTTATTATTCTAATTATTTGATATATTACACACTGTTTCGCATTGCAGCGTATACCATGCCTTCTTTGATAAAAAAGACACAAAGAAAAATGTCACAGTTATAAAAATGTGAAACCCAACATGATATACAAAGTTCAATTCGATTCTACAGAAATAGAATAAAATTATTTATGAACGTTATTGCGACTGAAAATCAAACATTAAAGATTTAGTCTAAGCTGCTTAATATACTTGTATTTTTCGAGGCGTTACTAGAATACTTAGACATTTATTATTCCAAAGTTATAGATGACGAAATGGCACCTTCAACTCATAGAGGTTACCTCCAAGAATCTTTGAGCTGACTTTGTAAGACTAATTACTTTGTACAGCTGTTTTGTCTTACTTGAGACAATTTAGAGGCGTTTTATAGTTCATCGACTCCGCAGCTTAATTAACTAAAGCGAATAACAGATTTCTTGTGTTTACACGATTGTTAAACCTTTAATTAAACTGGTTTGGCGGCTCAGTATTGTTTATTTTAAAAAAATTTGAATATACAAGATCAAAAATTAATATTACAATGAATCTATAATCTTAAGAACACTATAGATTATAGATTTTAAAACATAGAGACGTTTTTCAACACTACTGATAACTCAAAGAATTACTTAGAGTTAGAAAACATAATCAGAATATTTACTGGCAAATATATCGAAGATTGCACTGGCTATTTTATTAGATAACACCTGTTTCGTCGTAAAAATAGCATCCCAAACTATACACCTCTGAGCAAAAACTAACCGCTTCCTCGTCGCTAACGTACCAAATTAGTGAAATTGCTGTTAGTGGGGTGTGAAAAAATGCAATTATACCCTCGACGGGTCATTAACAATAGTTAAAGTGAGCGCTGCAGGTGAGCGAAGCTGCTACTGTAGTTACGACGTGCAAATTATAGTTTCCAAAAGCCCTGTTCCGAGTTTCCCTTGTGCAAATTACATTATACTGCTTGCTTTTTAATTTGACGTTAATTTTATTATCATATCTCATTTGCTCTTTGTCTACGTGGTGTTCAAAACTTGGGATAATAGATGTAGGAATTAGAAAAAGATTACTGTAATGAAAAATATTTTTTAATATAGTTACGTGTAAAATTTTAAAAAATGTCCGGAATTTACTTATAAAGTAAAGGATAATAAAACAACAATACTAAAAGATCCGATGGTCTATTGTCAACTTATTGACGTCATAACAGTGGAGATTCTAAAAGATAGCCTGCGGAGAAGAGTCTTCTTTGATATAATCGAACAGCGTCTTAAAGAGAGATAGTCTGTTTAAGACAATGGAATATTTTCTAGCCTATTATCAAAATTATAGGCGGCAGGGAATAAGAAAGGACAATGCCTTCCACTCCGCAATGTCTTATTTTAATGGCGCCGTTCTGGGAGCCTATATTGCATTTTATGAACAGAATATTGTCTAAGGCGTTGTATTGTCGTGACTTAACTAAGGAGACAATTATGTTGGTTGTTAAATTTCGGGACTTGCGTTTCGTTATATTAGGCCGCTGGGATTGTTTGCTGTTTGATTATTTGTTTGTACCTTTCGGTTAATAGGTTCCATTCGTTTACAATTTACGCGTTCAAAATTATAATGGAAATTCAAGCTAATATAAGACAAAATGGTGATAAGGAACCAAGACACTAATCCTAAAATTAAATAAATTTTAATGATTAATATCACACGTGGTTACAGAAAGTGACGATCAGCAAATTAAAAATCGTTATAAAATTCCTTTTAAGAGCGGAGAAAGGTGCGCAATAAAATCGATATGTTAAGAGCAACATTATGCGCTGCAAACAAAACAAAGGTGCCAATATACTGGGAACCCCGACGGTGGCAAATGCTATGGACGTAACCCTTTGTACAAAGAAACCCGGCTCTGATACCGGCATCAAAGTGATTTCACGTACATAGTAAACGTAACAAGGTTATATTAAGAGATCAAAATTAGAATTTTCCCTTTTAAATATTAAATGCCTATTTGAATGCGTCGTGTCGTATTGATTTAATTAAAAACGTAATTCCTTACAGTTTTATTGGAAAAGTATACTTTTCATCTTAGTAAAAATACTTAAGTTGAATATATTTTAGTATACTATGAACCTCGTTTTGACTTTCTCTAGACACTTTAATTGAGTCTCTAAATATGGTAGTGTGAAGCAATGTCAAATACGAAATCCATAAAAAAATATATCTTCTCATACGAAATACTAGCTGTTGCTCGCGACTTCTGAACTAAAACTGTGAAATAAAAAAAAACCCTATGTTATTCACAGATAAATTATCTTTCTAATGGTGCAAGAATTATTAAAATCGGCCCAGTAGTTATGGAGTTATTTCAATACAAACAAAAATACAAATCTTTCCTCTTTATATTAGTATAGATATAGATAATTAACGCACTTTAACTTGTATCGGTTTACCACATTTTTATTATCCAATCCTCTCTAAAGTAATGAACCGCAACATGAGTACTCTTTCAGTTTAATTGCTATGATGGAATTACAAGTTCGCCAATAAATTGAAAATAAAAGGTTAACATTTAATTAAAAAAAACCGGTAGATTCATTGTCGCGTCGTGCCGATTTTGTGTGGTGACGAATTCGTTACGAAGCGGCGAGGGGGTTTAAAATTAAATTTGACACGTAGCTAGTTTAATTAGTGTCTGTTATTAAGTTACTTATCGGCCATGTTATTAATGATTTTCCTTTCTATATAAACTTAAACATATGCCAGTAACATTTGTCCAACTGAGAGTTAGAATATGTTATAAATCATTGTTTGCAAAAATCGTTATGTCTTTTTTCATAATTACTTAAAACAAGCTTGCTCGTATTTATTAATTTATTTAAACTAACAACAAACATGAATGTAGTACTCGTATAGTGAAAGTAACTATAATATAATTTTAATCCGATATATCGTTATATTGGAAGTGAACAAAGAGATTCGATATCTTTGTTGGTTGATAATCGGAACTGAATCCGCATATAGTGGAATGAACGCTTTGAATATCTCTCCGCTGCGTGACGCTATGAAAATAAATATTAAAATGCTTTCCGCAGCGCTATGTGAACGAATAATATTTTTGGTTGCATCACGATGTTTTCCTTCATCGTAAGAACGTCGAGTTGTAAATATAAAATTCGAAAATCGAAAAACAAATTCTTACATGACGAGACGCAGTCCAAATCAAGGATTGGCTGATTATAAGTCAAGTGCATAATCCCTGAGACCAACACTCCGAACTAAGGGATTCCTAGGCTACACGGTATAATGGTGTGAGGGTCGGTTTTATCATCTACGTCTGGATATCTCGTCGTTAACAATGTCATGTATGGATATGTTTTAGTTAATTTAAATTCCTATGCTAGTCATATGTTGGATACGGTTGTTAAAATAATCTTCTGATTACGCGGCAAATGTTAATGGCACATTGGTAGTTCTAACCAGGGCATACATAATCCCGGTTTACATCGTTTTTTCTTTTCTACAACTCACTACTATGGCATTCTTTAACAGTTAATACTATTTCAATGGTACTTTCTATTTATTAACTACGTATTTATACGATTTCATGATAAACGACCTGACTTAATGTCATTTTGTTGTTTCTAATGAAATTTAATTTGAATTCTAAACTTTTTGGTAAAATTTTCATGCAGTTTTTTTTTTAATTCATTAATGTAATTTTATTGAAAATAATTGGAACTTCAAAATCATAAGGCGTTCTAACATTCTAAGGGGAAAAAACCTCGGGACATTTCGGTTTAGCACGTCGTTCATATTAACTTAGAGAGGTAAATATGCACGCAATTTTCATCCATTCCATTCCTAATGACTTTCACTGACACGGCGCAAAACCCCTCATTTTACACTTTGACGCGTTCACTTATACCTGGTCCTGTAGCGATGACATTTCCCGATGGATGTGACAGCACGGTGACTTCTGAACTGTCGTCTTTCCCTTTGAGAATAAAGTTTGAAGTCGAATGCAGACTCTCCAGAACAGGGTGACTCTTCTCTAAGTCTTCAAGAATAAAGTATAATTTCTGTTGAATAAAAAAAGTCGTATCTCCAAGGTTTCATCCTTCGAAATGCAAACTTTATTCCCAAGACGTAAGACTGGAAATTGCTTGACACACGCTGTGTATTTACATTACAAAAATGGGGTAGCGCTCGCCGCTGAATCGTTTTGTCTATTGGTAATACGAGACTCGGTTCGCACCTCTGAACAACAGAGCCATACTTTTTTCGCAGTTTTTTTTATGAAAAGACTTTACAACGGGAGCCAGCGTGCGTGAATACTAATTGTAGTGCCGTGTCACAATTGAATTAAACGCTGGCTTAGTGCTTGCATGTCGTTTGTACGAGCTAGCTTCGGTGTATTATTACATGCGAGGATAGAATTTATACAATGTTAGATGGCAAGGTGTTATTCCTTTGTGAAGTCATTTAAAAAGGCACTTATTTTTAATACATTTTTAGCTACAAGAAATATATTTTTATCATTATATTCAAGTAAGTACCTCGTAGCCGTAGAAAGAATATTTTTACTTTTCAATAAATAAGTTTTGATACATCTAAATGTATAAATACTATTTTCGTTCGTCAAAGACATTGTTTTTAATTTAAATTGTGCTTTGTGCTATAAGAACAGATTCATTCTTAATTTTAAAAACAATAAAAAATTCTATTTTTGTATGAAACGAATCAATTCAAAAACAATTGGACATATTTCAAAAATACTTTTTGCCTAGTACAGGCTACATTTATTACTTTTTTTTTTAATCCTATGCGGACATAGTCATGTGCAAAAGCATAGTTTTTTTATACAAGAACTACACTAAGGGATGTTCTCTTAGACCATTAAACTACTTTGAGTATCGTAAAACGTTATACGAAAAAATACAATAACCTTAGAGTTATTTCAGATTTTTAATAAAGTCGCTAGTAACATCTAGCTAGTAAATTAATATGCAAGGTAAAAACACGCAGAGTAAGCGAACACGGGGGACGAGTATAGCCATAAAATACCAGACGTTCTTCATCCAACTATGAAATATGGAAACGAACCTATCGACGACGCGTTATATCATCGCTATTCGAGGGAATTCTAAAACTATGAAATCCTGTACGATTAAATACCACAAGTAGAAGTTTGTTTCAATATTCATCAAGTATTTTAATATTTTGTCAGTAATTTTTTAAATATTTGCATATTTAGTTTGACTTGTAAAATGTTAATAAAAAATCAGATACTTACAGAGTAGCAAATATTGAAATAATGAGTCCAAAATGCTTATTAAAGTTTATTATTTCGGCTAAAGTTTTTAGGTTAAGTTCTTAGCATCTCAGTGTCAAAAATTATCATTACGGATTACATCGTGCGTGAAATTAAAGCATATATTAGGGTACATGTGTACAAAATGCTATACACAAAAACTTTACTTAAAACAAATCTATTTTAAGTCGACCAAATTTTATTGAACAATAAATAACAGACTAATTCCCGACCCCATATGCATGTATCGTGCCAGGTAAAAAACAAAATCGCCCGCGGCCTCTCACGAGGGAAAACCTTTCTATTTGCCAGTCTGTGTGGTTTCAACATGCTTTCACACTTTCATTTAAAAGGGATTAACAACTACTCTCCAACAATACATTATGCGTAAAATTTTAGATATAAAAGTATTCAAATTCCTAAGGATTACATTTGTTTTATTATTTATGAACATTTTAAGCTGTGATTGAATTCTGTAACGAGCGCTTCAGTAGCTTGCGTACATAAATATTGTCTTAGCTTATGCGTAATGTTTTTGTGTTATACCTTTTATTAAATGTGAGGGTAATTGTAAGAAGGGACGTAGCCACATTGTCCCAAACCAATGTTAAATTAGCAATACAACAGAGTGGGTTATACGATATACGCTAGCCCACGATTGCTAGGGCTACTATTGCAAGGACAAAGCGAATAAATTCAATCGATAAAGGTAGGGAAAACTTCAAATTTACAAAAAAGGTTGTTAATGAGGTAACCCTACAGAGGTTTATAGATTTTGGGAGCGAGGTTACTTTAAAATCTAGGTTTGATTCATGATAACACATCTTCTCAAATGCCTTCTAAAATGTGTGCATATCTGAATGCCTTAGTGCTATTCCAACTATCCTATCCCTTACCCGCCTATAGAAATTGAAACATAAAATCTACGGTATTCAGATAATGGCCGCCCTCCTCGCGCCACCGCCCGTGACAATGTATTGAATAACACAGATGATTAATTGATTTGAAATTTCCCAATTGTATCGTATTATTTATCGTTGTTAGTTAAACTGAAGTATTTATGATTTTAGTTACTGTCCAGTATCTCAAATTAGTTACTTATTATTACCTGTAATTAAATTGAAAATAAAATTGGATACTGTCCTTTAAATCTAGAATTCCAAAGAGGTAGCCACAATCAATAGCATCGTAATTAAAAAAAAAGACTAGCAAGTCTGCGAATTTAGTCTCTAAGCAATTTACGCATAATCTCATAGAGGCACAGAAGCACGCCTTGCCGACACACTAAATGTAATTAATTTTTAACTAAAATATAAATAAAAGATCTCAAGTATATTCATATAAACATGAGGTGGTATTTTAATAGTTGAATGTCTCAAACAGTAGTGTGGTGGGCAGCCCTAGATGGCGGCGCCGGCGCCCGGCTGGCGGCCGCACTTGTTGCAGCCTGTCTCGGACAACATCCCGTCTTCCCCTTTTTCGCTCATAAAGAATCCGCTTAAGACTCTTACACTGGATCTCGAGGGTTCCACACTGATCATGCCGATTTTTGCCTATTTAATAATCGATTATTGCCCAAGGGTAAGGCAGGATTACCATATCAAAAGAACGCATGATCCCGTGTTCAACGTCAATTTAGTGAAACATTCTCTTGCTCAAAAGA
>JAOCNA010000006.1:4647827-4658886 GCA_026546675.1 Papilio helenus
TTGCAGTAAGTGAAATAAGAAGAAGAAGAAAGGAAAGAAGATTCGAAAAGTTTGCACAATATCTCAAGGAGGTGATATAACGTACCGGGCACGAGTGGCACGAGGCCGGCGTGCGCGGCGTGCGAGAGCGGCTGCACGCAGAGGTTGGCGTGCGCGCAGGCCATGCGGCCCGGCGGCACCAGCCGCCAGGACTGCGTGGAACGCCGGCGCGGGTCCGCGCGCCGCAGCACCAGCGCCGCCGCCACGCCCGGCCGCGGCGCCGCCTCCTCGATGTCCAACACCTGGACCGGCAGAATTAGTTCATTAGTACTCTCTAAAATGTCGTAAGTATAATATAAGATACGTCCATAAAGGAATGAGAACGTAAACGGACCATGGCGTGCGGCGAGAGCGCGGAGTCGTCGGGCAGCGCGGAGTCCGTGGGCTGCGGCGGCGAGCTGCCCTCGTGCACCAGCTGGCCGGCCGCCGCGCGCCTCCACAGCTGCGACCGGTCCCCGTAGCGCTTGCGGCCGAGCACGACCCGCGTGCTGCCCGCCGGCACCTCCAGCACCAGCACGCTGTCGTCGTCGGTCGATATCTGCCTGCCCGCACTCGCCATGCCGTTCTCTCTGGTGCTGGTGGCGGGGAACGCGACGTACAGGAAGTTCTGGTAGAGCAGGCGGTGCGTGTGCGCGGCGGCGTGCCGACGGGCGGGCCCCGTGTGCGGCACGGACGGCCGCACGTACCGCTCGCTGTGCCGCCTGCGCCGCCGCGCCTGCCGCCGCCCAGCCAAACACCTCGCTCTGGACTATCCCGGACCTTGCCAAGGTTACACTAACTATATTACTACTAACTAGTTTAAGGCACATTAAGACAGACAGAGCTTTACCGAACAAATGTCGTATTAAGATCATCCAAAGCCGACGAACATGCTTGTGTACTTGTACGAATGTGGAAGAAACAATAGAGATGTTCGTTTAAAAAGAATACTGAAATAATTGTTGTGTGCTGAAAAAAAAGCAAATGTTTGATAATTAAGAGATTGCCAGTAATTGAATAATTTCATCCGTGAAGCTTAGCGAAAAGCATGAAAAATTGAATCGATAACCTAATATTGTTCTGCAATATTCTATTGTAGTATTGACAAGCAATCAACAGACTAACAATAGTTTTAATTATTTGGTGCATGTTTTGTGTATGCAAAAATATCTTTTTTCGCCTCACCGACGACATTGAATGCGAATCGCTATTCAATTCCATTATCACGTAGGTATTGTGTTAAAATATTTAAGTATAAAACCCTGTTTTGCAGTCATGTACAAATACATGAAATATTTTCGAGAATTTTCCATCAAAAATTTGTTTGGCATGTATATATGTAAAGTCAGGCTAGAAAGAATTGATTTATTTGTAATATTGTAGCTATTTAAGCTAGGTTTAATAATTTTAACGCGTTCGGACAGTGAGCAAAGAGCACAGGTGTAAACGCGATATATGTAAAACAATAACCGCACTAAGTAACAACCGTCAAGGTCATCGGTTCGTCAACAAAACAGTTTCCATGTTTAAAATTATCCGTCTTAATGCTTGCAGTTAGTTACACCGCAAACATTTTGCCGACGGAAAACATTCGCCAATGTTTCTGTTAGCAAAATCTTATTTGCTAACGTCTTTTTAAAACTAAAGTATGCTTTCCCATGATTAACCTTAGGAGTCAATTTCTTACTGGAATCCAATAAGAAACAAAATTTAGCCGATAAAACATACTTAACAGTGATATCATTTCAGGATTCTAAACATATTTTTGACAGCAAACAAGCACCAGATGGTAGATTTGACCACCACTCCTCTCCTTAGCATAGAATTTAATAGAAGGAGACACATCGGAAGAATGAACTAGTTTGTCCTTTGAAAAAAAAACATATAGTTTCTACTATACATACCTAGTGCCAGGTGTAGCGTAGAAAAAGTTAGGGAAAAAGAGGCGAAGAGATTACAGTCTGAAATTGGACAGCAACGACTACAGAATATCGAGGCATTGGTGGTGTTTTTCGTGGTCCTTCCCCGACCGCGTCACTCGATACAAGCAACAGCCGCCGCATGGCTCTATCACTTATGTAAGCTGAAATGCCAGCCGGTCGTTGTCAAACTCGATTAATTGTCAATCTTATATGCTTATTCTCAATTGATTGGTCAATATTTCTTCGAACTGTAGTATCTTATTAGGTTACTTAAGAAATGTAAGTTACATGAATTAAGATTATTGTTTCTAGAAAGGAAAGAAAATGTCGACTTATCGCCTTATCATATAAATATTATTGTTACAGTAAAAATGAAAGTGATGATAAGCAAATCTGTGAGATTCGCAGATGTGTAACAAAAAATCATCCGATCGAGATAGTAAGAAGGATGCAGGCTTTACCTTAGCACGTGTCCACTCTCAGAGCCGGCGGCGATTCTTCTCCGGTCCGGATCGACAATTCCAGACCGCAGTCCGGTCGGTGGCACTGTAGTCTCGCGAAGACCGAGAAGTCCTGAACTAGCCGGATCGCATCCACGCCACCCGGCACGGCCACAACACGCCGCCCGTTCAAAACATTGTGCTCACGAACCTTCTTTTCGACACACAGACTCGATTTGCAAAATTTATTCATCGCATCCGCCGAAAACAACTATAATTTTTATGTCTCGCGCCTGAAATAGGTACGCTCGTTTCCGATCGTTAAATCGAATATCATCAGCATGAATTAACACCGATAGCAAGGGATAACACCATGGAACGCCGCTGCAACTACCTCCGCCGGAAAATTCGATTCGAACGAGACACGCGCACCGGCTGTAGTACCGCGCGGTAAACAGAGAGAGCGCGCCGTGAGCCCGCGCGCCGCGACAACACGGCCACACATGCGCATCGCGTGAGCCCACACACACACATGCGCGGCACTCCTCGTGCGCACACTCGCTGCGCACAGAAATAGACATCGCGTCATTATCCACCAATCAAAATAGTGGAAAATCACGTCATACTAGCATATGATTGGATGAGAATTCTGTCAGATTACAAGCACAAGGCGGTTCAATTTGCGATTAACTGAAACTTTTGATAATGCTTAAGTGATATCGAATTGGAATAGGCAAAGTTATCATAATTATCTCAAGAATTAAGTTAATTGAGTGCCCAAACAATTTTATCAATTACCTACCTACGCGTAGGTAGGTAAGTATACAAGACGTAATTTGATTTTGACAAACAAGAAAAAATCGCCAGCGGCAATTTCCAATCTTCCGTAGCACATCTTATAACGTAGTTGTGATTTAGAAAATTCCAGAATTTTGGAAGTGTTTCCATTCATTTCAATCAAAAATAACATGCATTTTTTTATCATAAAATTTAATACCTACTGCGAACACAATAATGTAAGTACCTAACAAAACTACTATAACTCTACATATTATCATATATGCAAATTATTATAAGCATACAATTAGTCTAGCGAGCCATTTAATTAATTATCTATTTATGCGTAAAGGAAGAATTTACTAATAGATTCTCTATTCATTTGCTGCGCTGGTGAACATGATTAATTTGATTCATTCGCGTTGTCTCTGTGCTTTGTAATTACTTTATACAGCTTGTTGGTCAATGAAGCAATTTCATCGCTTATTACTAACAGTTACGAAGCTATTTTTTTAAACATGTGTGTAAATAAAATTTAAAAATCCGAAATCATACAGCTTACATTAATCGTCTTTTACTAATTAATTGTTATAAGTTTTTGCAAAACAAATAGTTCTAATTTTTAACACTGTATTTCCTTTACGGGGTTGTCAGATATTCTCTTGACTCCAACTTTCTTTAACCTTTCTTGTCGGTGTTCCAATTTTCATGTGAATAAATACAACAATCGTTGAAACAATTTGTATCTTATTTGTAAAGCTTTTAGCGTCTGCGTATATTATTCTTAATTTTTTATCCTAGAAAGGTAGATTTTTTTTTATGGTGTAAATCTATTCTTGATGTTTATAACCTGTAAAATTGTTTCATCTATCGGAAGAATGATTGACATTAACAAAGAGTTGCCAGAAACTTCCACATATTTTTGTTTAATGTTAAAACAAAGTGGTAGGTACTTTTGTTTTTGTCGCGTGCTAACAATGTCTCTATTCTTTACAAAACCATAAATATCGTCTTGTGTAAAATCTTGACTTCCCTTTTATTATTCTTTTTGTATGTCTCGCGACTTTGTTGCTTAACAAATGGTTGTACAAAATCGTTAATTATATAAGCCAGTCTATGGTATGTAATACCTACTCTAGCTAGCATAATCACACATAACTTGTTACACTATACAAAGTCATATAATTAAATTAAGGGCTGACATACACGTACCTTCAGAAGATTTAAGTTTTAAAGAAATTATGGTTTTACAGGGGGCGGATTACTCATGTACCTTTCGTTTGTCATGTGATCGGATATTATATTATCAAATAAATACCGACATCATAATCTAATTATCTTAATCTGACAGCATTTTATAAAATATTACCGATATTTCTTACTTAATTCACGATGGTTATCTGGAATGTAATCCAAAGTATATGATTTAATCTATTATTTTATTTTATCAAATCAAAGCAAATCAATTTGCGATCTTATTTGTTGTCTTCTTAGTACTAGACTTGTTTAACATTCAAGATAACATCTAATATTTATTGCGTAAGCATGAAAGAAACAAATTAGAATCTGTTTTTCCTTAAAATAAAAATACCTAAATCGATTACTATTATTTAAATTGATTAATAAGTGGTAGAGCCAGTGATTGTAACATCTGTTTCGATCATCTTCATCTCCCCTACCTTATCCTACTCCCGTATGATCGGCGCACCGGGTTTTCGTCCTCCAAATAACTCTATCATCCATCATCTCAGTCATCACTCCCATGATCATGTCACCTTTCATGCAATCCATCCATGTCTACGTCTACCTCTACCGGTGTACTCCTCTACATTTATAACTAACCTCTTGTTACATGCTATTCATCCCTCTTCATAACATGTCCATACCATGCTAACCTATTACTCCTTAATTTCTCAACCACTGGGGCTACTCTCACACTTCCTCTAATACACTCATTTCGTATCTGTTTCGATAGTATTATCAATAGAAGTAGTATATAAAGTACTAAGAATAAAAATAAGGGTTAGAATTTGGCCTCATATTCATCAAACTAAACATGGAATTACTTCCACTTCTCGCCTGTCTTCTGTGTGGTCGTTGTATGGCAGTGGGCGAATCACTCGTGCACCTAATACTGGTGCGGGCTCTATCTGTTCAACCAAATTGAATATAACGTAGATAGTAGATCTCTTAAATTAATTGTAGTCTTGTTCTAATAAAAAATATCTAGATCCTTCGATCAATTTAATGAGTCATTACCGAATTAATGCTTACGCAAAATGGATTTATTATGAGTGCACAAACATGCTTGCATTCGACCACGTCGGAAATGTCAAGTTGATGTGACGAGATAATGTCTCTATTTAATCCCGGACTAAATGGTTTTTGATATAAAACTTGACTTGCTTCATGCTTGGTGAAAATTTTGCCTGATAAGGATATCTTATGTTTAGGAAACAATGAGACAGGCCACGGTAGTATCCACTAGATATCACTAGAGGTCACGTAGCGGTCAATTAAATTAAACCAGAAATATGGTCTGCATAGGATTTTCTTTAAATTTCTTACATTGCTTACAATATACATTTGTTATTATTTAAACGTAAGAGGCAATGCAATATAAGGTACATTTACCCAAAAGAGTTTTATAAATACAAACTACTAGAGCTTTTGTAGTAACTTAATAATTCTATCTTCAACTTCTTTTTAAACTTATTAAGTCTTGGTCATGGTTTTTTATTATTTTTTTAAATCATAATTATTCACATCGTGTCATAAGTACTTATCAACTAAAATAATTACAAATGATATTACGTATCAAATAGTTATTGCGATTTATCGCTGATTAAAAGGCTAAAGTATTATTTTTTATCTTGATCAGATAGGTAAGGTCGGATTAGATAGACACAATATGAATATTCACTCTTATAAGAAGGTGCTTAGGGCAAATGTATTCAATGACAACAATGTTACATACAGTACCATGATTGTAATAAATAATACGATAAGGTGTAAAGTTGGCGCAATATTTTTGATAATTTTATTTATTTATTGAATGTCATCGTGAACAAAATAAATCTATACTAATATTATAAAGAGGATATTGAATAACTGAAAAACTACTTTGCCGATTTCAAAAATCTTTCACCATTAAAAAGCTCTGTTATCAGTGAGTGACATAGGCTATTTTTTTGTGTTTAATGATTTTAATAATTACGAAAATTTACAAAATAGAAAATATTAAAACACTTTTCTAGTATTTACGTATGAATGAAATTACAATAACAATCGTATTCATAAATCAAATAAAGATTAATGCATTTCTACTGCACTAATTACATTCATCCTTCACAATCAACCGACATGCTCTGTCTCAATCGGCAAGAATATTTACAACAGGCGTACATTCTTTGTCAATGTAATACTGGTAATTAAAGCGAGCAGTGAAATTGTGACATTTTGTCAACACCGGCAAACGCGACACATCCCATAGCTGACATATTGACGGGACAAAGAGATCGCGTCAGACAACGATTTATCTACCGCGCTACTACGATAGAACATTAGAATAACATGGCTGCGACTTCCGTGTGTTTAAAAACGTATAATACATCCGTTGCTGCTTCAGCATAAGGATTATATTGAGAGCCGGAGAAACGTGGGTAGAAATGTAATGACATTGACAATAGCACGAATGGACACGCCTCCGAAATCGTGACAATCGACCGATAATAAAATGATGGATACATATCATCTACATTGTTATACAATCAATGTCATGAACCAAGACTATGTAACCATAACAAGAAGATTTTGAAGTACCTACATACTACAGACTTTATCTCAATAGCCTTGAGTTCCAAATGCCTAAACACCCGTACACAAATAATATTTTTATCTCTGTTTTTTTCAGAAAGATTTTTTTCAATATTATCTCCATATTTTGCTTAGTAACCAATACAAATTATAGATTGTACATTCTACGAAACGAATCTTAAAGCTTTACTAGCATCTAGTTAGCGTTGATGTCCGTATACAACCCAATTATTTTAAAACTATTCTCTATTGTGTAAACATAGACGGTGAAAACCAGAAACTTGTTAATCAGCAGATTTTCGCCTAGAACAAAATGTACAAAAGCTTTGCTATATGTAACTAATTATTTGCTCTTCTAATGCCCTGGGCGAGATTACATGGCGCTTTTTTTATCATAACTAGGTGGAGTTTAGAGTTGTAGTGCGGCTCATAATGTTTTAGTGTGAGAGTAATTCCCAGACTTGTGATGCCTCTTTCTGTCAGGTGCCATGTGCGGTCACCCAACGCTATACCCTAACACCGGCACTGTATATGCTCGTATAACAAAGAAAACAAAGAGGTGATTATTTAGTTTGTCTTATCGATAAAAACAATCATCTCTATGTAACCTTTGGATGAAACTAAATATCAAATGTAAATTAAAAACAGGGTACTTTTAAATTAAAAAAAGATAAGTTAAGTTGGTGTGAATCACACGTGGAGTAACATGTATTTATACATATAAAATACAAGTTGTTAAGTCTATCTTAATTTTGTGGCTTTGACTTTAAAGTCCTTTGTAGCAATTCCCCTTTTATCAAGAGTATATCCGCTACCAATAATAAGAAACGATTGAAAACCTTTTAACAGAAACCGGTCACTAGAAAATAATACTTGATGCAAAAACTAAACGGTTAATTGCATTACATCAAGTTTTTACTTGTATTATTTGTAAAGTTACATTATTTTCTATGGAACGTTAATCACAACAAAAAATAATAATTGTAACTATGATTAAATTACTCGCATTCTCATTAAATCATTAGGGACCAGCTTTTGCCCGCGACTTCGTCCACGCAATATTGAGATAAAAAGTAGTCAATATGTCGTGTCTATGTCTGCTACCCTTCAGTGAAAGTCCGGTCGAAATCGGCCCAGCCGTTTCGGAGATTAGCCGGAACAAACAAGGCTTGCGGACAGACATGTCTGTCTGCAAGTATTTAATTTTTTTTTTGTCTGTCGATAAAAAAAAATTAAATACGATTTTTGTTATCAACGTAAATACATCATCTTTCCGAAATCTGGAATTTTTCTTTTCATATTACAAACAGACACTCCAATTTTATTATATTTATAGATGAGTCAAAATGTTTGCTCATACTTTTTTCACTTTTTGTGACACTTTTGCCTCGGATTACCAAATTCTCTTTAAATCGAAAAGTTTTACGTTTTTATTTTCTTACTTTGCATATAATTTTTTTTACTTAAAGAGCGTTAGCCGAATTTTACATTTAAGGAAAATTATAAAGCATATCTCTATATTCTCAACGAAAAATCCATCACCAAATTTCCAGAAAGTGTTGCGTAAGTAACGGGTCCCCATATAGTTCACATGTCATTGTAAGAATTGATTTCCTTTGTCTAAGCTGTAAATCTGCCGCGAAGATAGGGTGCGTCGCGTATACACGCCGTTAATCAAAGCGTCTGAAGCTCTCTGGACGAAACACGTGCCGCATCGATGATAATGGGAACACATTAACATTATTTGGGGTTCGAATACGTAAATAAAAAAATTCTTTGTCTCTACTACGTCTGAATAATATTTGACATGATGGAACATTGAGGTAGTGCTTCACTGTCTCTCTCTGCCGTGCCGTGTGTTACCAGCATAACAAATGACATTTGTAATGAACTTTTTTAATGATTGATTATTTTCAATCACTTGTGCACGTGTGTTCTATGAGAAATGATTCAAATACATTTCTTTTATGTTTATTTAAAGAAATACTTACTATTGAAAGCTATTCAGAGCAAAAATAGTATATATTTTTTCATAAAAATTGTGTTAGTTAGTTTTCATCAGTATGTGTGTGGTCTTATATAAGTCTTATTATTTATTCCACAACATACAATAGCATAGTATTGTTTTGATCTATGGCAAAGATAATTTTTAACGGTTGTCAATTAATCAAAATTCAAATAATTGTTAGACGTGTAATTGAAAAAAGCGTATCGCATTAAACCAAATTAGTGTGTTTACAAAACCTTCAAAGTTCAAAGGTGATATATGTGATGATAATTCTTTTTACATTAATCAAGGTTTACTGTCAGTACGATTGATAAATTGGAAACCAAAGATCAACTAAAGCTTATATACTTTTAGGTACATGTTAATATGTAGTAAGTACATAACATGTAACATCATAAGTTCATATACTCCGTCACTGTCAATCTTTGCAATATATTTCGTCATAACCCGTCAACTGTCAACCAGGCAGCAGTGGCCCAATTGTTTGACTATTACAGACAACGTGTGTAAGCTCCGAGCCCTCAGTGATGACGTATAGTGAGCTCACAATGACATTTCGTCAATAAATGTTGATTTAAAAATATCTAAGTTTAATTGATTACATACAATCAATCAAATATTTAAAGCGTAGTTAAATTAATTGTCCTAGCTGACACACGATGTGCCTTGGCCAATTAGAAAACACCCTTGAATTTATTTGAACACCTCTCTATAATTATTCGAATATCACGCTAGGAAATGCAAGCATTTGTAGTCCTGGCAACATTTGTAGTACTGGAAACATTTGTAATACTGGCAAGTCACGCCTTAGCACTTCTAAGTGTTAGGAATATACAAAATACAATAATGATATCTGTTGTGGTAATCTAAAAGGAAAAAGTAATAATCTATGCATAGTTATAAATTATAATGCGAAAACAATTCCTTGTATTGGTAACCTAATACATTAATTTCATAGTATTGTCTGTAACCAGAAAGTGTTATTAAAATTATTAGGAGGATTTATTTAGCTAAAAAATTTACGTTCAATTTCTTTACTCGTAAAAATACCTACAAAACCAGTTCAAAAACCTTAATTTTTAAAAAAAATTACAATTCCTTCTATAGCTTCTTAAATCATAAAAGTCACGTTATTATAATTTCTACCAATTTATTTACACCACACAAGTTGCGTACGTTTTACGACGCTACGATAAGCGTACAACGAATCACTGGCACTTCGAAATTAAAATTCTATTTGGAACGTAAGTTTAACGCGTCACTTAAGTGGCCTGCAGTAAACATTTAGGAACGTCTTTACATTAAATGCCAAGGTCTCAAGCTAAATATCATCTCACATATGCTCAACAAACTTAAATTATGCAAGGATTTGCAAAAAGTAAAAGTTTTCAATGTCTACAGTTTTTATACAAACCTTAAACACTAAACATGTGAATATTATGCTCATTTTATGTGTTTTAATTACTATATAACTAACTAACTAATATAACTACACGAATTTCGTAATCAGTTGTTAGTTGCAGCCACCATAGACTATTACAAATTTAAATACACATGAAATAATCAAATAAGGGTCATAATTTAAAAACAAAACACTACATAATTTTCTCGTTAATGTGTCATAGTAATTCAAATTCAATTAAAACAACATTTAACGTTAAATCATTCATTTTCATGATAATAAGTATAGGCAACATTTACATACGCATTAGATATATTATGTACATTTTAAAAGCATGCCAATTTACAGTGAACAATGATTCATCTATGTCTAATAATAAAATTAATGTATGCAACTATTATGCACTAACACTTTTAATACTATGATTTCCTTAATGAATTAACAGCCGACAAACCTTTTCAAGAACAATTCGAAGTATTGTTTGTTTTCAATAAGCTCGCGATTTGTAACGAATAGTAAAAGACGTCTAAATCACGATTAGATATTTAAACATGAATACCAGATATGAATGAAAAAGCCCCTAATTCACACGTATATCGCAGCGCCATCTAGCGAATTTAAAAAGTAAATTATTGCGAAAAAGTATTATATACAATTAGAGAAGGTAGGTTTTGAT
>JAOCNA010000006.1:4716324-4730152 GCA_026546675.1 Papilio helenus
ATAATTATAATACAAAAACAGTGCTTATGTTTTTTGTTTAATGTTCGTCTAGTTTCCTAGACTTGTTTGTTCTTTTTTTCTTTCGGGCAATGTCTTCAGCTTTATTATTATAAAGGACTAGCTTTCGCCCGCGATACCGTCCGCGTGGAATTAAAAAAAAAGTGAGTAGCCTATGTGTTCTTCCAGACTATCCTCTACATATGTACCAAATTTCGTTGAAATCCGTTAAGCCGTTTAGGCTACAAATTCTAACAAACATCCATCTATCCATGCATCCATCTAAACTTTCGCATTTATAATATTAGTATGATTAACAATTTACCTTACCTGCTCTATTTCTTTATCCTTGACCATGGTGGCACATTCGATGGAATCGTCGCCGCGCTGATCGCAATTTGGGAATGCGTTTTGGTGCACCGAACAGAACGCGGAGATGCATGTATCCGTATTATGCTAGAATTTAATGAAAAAGCTTGTGTATTACTTTAATCTCATATGATGTACAATTGTGAAGCGGATATTTGGATCAAATCTCTGCAAATATTTTAATCATGGTCATCAATGGGCGTATCAAACTAAACTTGTAAACTAGTAAGTTGTGGATTACAGTTTGGTTTGTCTATTGATACATAATGTTGAATGTTGTTGTGTAAAACGCAGTATACCAAGGTGCACTAATGTGTATTAATTTGTCACCTTCATCTTCATTGTCATTTACTTGAGGAAATTTAGCACCAAAAGTCTTAAGCTTTCAAAGAAACCTATCAAAGCGGTGACGTCATCGCCTCGAATAATTTCGATGAATCGAGATCCTTAACACTTTATATGGAGACTGCTGGATAGTGTCTCAATAAAACTTAATAAGGAACTTGAGAGGTTAGTTAGGTTGACTTAATTACGAATTGTGAGGTGCCCTTGTCCGCAGGAGAAGGCGGTGGGGCGCATGGGAACTGCTAGATGATGCGTCGCAGTTTGTCGCTAGTCCGTACGCAGCCGCACTGCCGCCGCCACACCTCCGGCCCCGCGCCCGCACCACCAGCACCGCATGCCACCACCTCACGCTCCAACTCCACGTTCACCTCCTTACGAACGCATTTCGTGCAGGTACCAAGCTTGCATTTTTCCATTCACCACTAGAACAAGAAATAATCACGAATTCGTGACAAGTCACACATCAAATTCGGTCTAACTTCGTTAACGGGAGGTCACATAAAACATTACCCTTGTGCCTGTAAATAAAGTGACACCGCTGACATACTATTAGCTCAGAATAACCCACGATAAGCTGGTAATTCTTGAAGTTCTCATCTTATATTGAAGTATTATTTTATTGCGTCCAATATGGTTCTAGACTTTATTATCTCATACCTTTGAGGTATGTGAGGCTCAAACACGCGCCTTACCCCGACCGTCCCACCAATAGATCTAGTTTTTACTGAGAGTTATTTCCAACCGGACTACTTATTGTGCTGTTACAATTTTATATAGATAGAAGAAAGTAAACATATCTGGCATATTTGTTGTTATTTTATTAACTTCGAAATAGATAAAAATAATTCTTATGATTTTAAAGTTAAAAAATGTACAGAAGGACGCTCATAACCAAAGCTTCTTTCAGATTTACCTGCCCTATTTATCATTAGAAGAGAAATGGACAATGTGGAAAGCCAAATGTTACTATCGTAACAGAGGTTCAAAGACATGGAAATTAACATTTTTAAATACGTGTTATGTCCTAATATTTTAATAATAAAGCCAATTAGATAATTAAAATACTTACTTAATTTTGTAGAAAACTATTGCAAAAGAAATAAATAATATTAATATGTACCCTAATTATAAAAACAATTTAGTACATTTTCACATTACAATTTTCGCTTGTGTTGTAAAATTAGTGAAATTCACGAGAAATATTGAATAAAAAAAAATTAAAAACCTCGTATTTGTTTATGCTCAAGACATGCATGAAAAATACAAGTCCTGACATAATTTGACACATTACAAAACTTCTATGACATTTATTTTTATTTTTAAAAATACCAAAAAGTATTTAGTATATTCTTAATCAATGTTGTTGATTTAATGGCTTAATTAACCAAATACTTTTGATGGTTAGATTTTTAATTAGAACTGATAATGGAAAGAGCAGAACTTTTTGACTTAGACTAGATTTTACCTTGGTGTAACATTTTAATTTTCTATTTGCTCTAATGCGATTTGAGCAAGGAGAGGATATCCATAGAAGTCTATTTGTGTAACTTTAAAACTATTTACACTATTTAACCTCAAAACATATTTCACCAGTTTAAATGTAGAGCACATCGTCATACAGCAGGGCAATTTGATTGACCCGGCGTGAGCCGAACCGGGTTGCATTTGACCGCTGACGACAATTCACGTACAACTTACGGTGGCGCCGTGTGAAAGCTTTCTCCGCGTATTTCACACTTTACCGCGGACAAACCTTTCAATACAATTACTAAATCTATTCATAATAACGATCAAATAGGTTTTTAGGTTAAGAGCTGTTTTTATCCTGTACTTAGAAGCATTCTTACTTAATTTAAACAAATTTAACGCTATTCTGTGGAGTAAGATGTATTATTTTCTCCATTTTTAGGTTTGTTTTTAGTTTTAAGATCAGAATTGGAGCGAGTATTTCTTATTCTGAATAAGAGAAATTACATAGTGTCGAATGAGACAGTAAAATTATTTTGTTATTTTTTCTTATGTTTCCAATTTGACTTAAGTTACATTGATATCGAAAATAATGAGGCAAAAGTCTATCTTGAAACATCGTTGAAAGCTACATCAAACCTAACCTAAAGTAAATCTATAGTATTCAAGTTTTGAGTTTTCTTATAAATAACATGTTGCGACACAAACATTATAACAGTAAGTTGCGTAGCGAAAATAATAGCTCCTAATTGTACTATAACTGTTCACACGATTACGTGACGTCATCACACATGAAACGTAGCAGTACCCAAAACTTACATCACGATTGTACTACAAGACAACGTAGAAGAATCACAGCACGCGGTTACCGTTGTGGTAGGTTGATGACATGATCTTGAATCATTTACAAGGTCAAAACAAGGTTTCTTTTCTATTTTCCTCATGGGGAAGTTTTTCGAAGTTTTTGAAGTCGTTAAATAATCACTAAAAGTCGCTTAGTTGATCATTATAGCGACACTAAGAAAACCTTTAAGATAACATTAAATTATGAGTGTGGTAAGTAATTAACTCGAGCATATAAACTCTTTTTAATCTAACCTTAAGCTTTCCTTTAAATTTAAATTATTAAAAAAATCGGAACGATATTCCATTGATATGATGTACAGTCACAGAAATCCGTGGTGTTCCACTTCAACAAAAATTACTTTGTTCATTGCAACGAGACAAACTCCGCCACTTCCTATAAATAACTACACATCAGTGAGTGGTACAAAACAAGGGATGATAGTAAAAAGAAACTAGCCGTGTGTCTTTTTTTCGTACAGATACATTTATAAGCTGCGTTGTATTGGTTTTTGTTCCACGTCTCGTTTCAAAATGTTCAAACGGTTGTAGATTTTAAAGTGGAACACCGCCAGTTTACCCGACTGTACACACATTTGACGAGTTGATTGAAAAGATTGTATTTTTCAATAAAAGTATAAGACGCAAACCAAGAGCCAATCGTTACTGTTTTTACACATTCTGACATAAGAATTTCATGACCGTGAATCGTTTAAGTTTCGTTCGTTAGACGATATGTTATAGATGTTACAGTTTTAGAACGGACATAATAGTTATAAGATCGTAAAAACGTTACGAATAGCGTGCGTGTCGACCGCTAACATTCGCTAACGGGTGCATTTTATTGAAAGTGCTACTAATCTATACCAATGAATATCGAAGACATAGCATGTTTTCGACAATAATTCTACCAGACCAGACAGTTATAGTAACGGTTTATAATATAATTTTCAAAAATATTCCTGCCGTTGTTTGGTGACCGTGAGAAAAACAAAACCGCCCTACATGTTTGATATAATACATTGTGACATGAATGTTTCTAAGAACGTGTTACACACAATATTATCGCATAATTGTAACGTACAGTAGTACATTTATGTTTTCAAATGAGTCAGATTATAATAAAACCACGACTGAAGTACATTCAAAGTTTTAGTTTAAGGAAGAAAACTTAAGTTTGTCTTATGGCTAGGTTTGTATAATGCATTGAATTTAAATAATTCCTATATCAAGCATCAAGTCACTAAAAATAATGTAAGTAAGCCATCAGAGGTAAGCATAGCAAAACTAAAGTGACGACTAGTATAAATGTTAACCTACCTACAGTTAAACAAACGAAGTAGACCCTATCTAATCCCAGAGTTGATTTCAAATCAAACTAAGCGACCGATCATTAAAAGCTCGATTAAGATTCGATTGAGTTTCCGTGAAATTTTTATTTTATTCACTTGACCAAGTTGCAGACGGTCAAGTTGTTTCCAACAAAGGCATTAATTATATGCTATTTCTTTATTCAATTCGTTCGAAAGAAACATGCAGGAAATGAACATTGAAACATTTCACTCGACCTCTTAAAATAATCCACGCATCCAATAAATCAATTGTTTTTGAATTCCGGTAAAGAGGAAAAACATTGTAATATCGTAAAAATATTCTCTTCTTAACACGTTCACTGCCATTAAAACTATTTCATATGAGAGTAAACTCGCCTGGCGTATTAGTGGCACTGAAGTGTTGAATTAATTTAAATTCTAGTCATCCATCGTAAACTAATTTTCGTACTTTAAGAAACCTCGCGGTCAATAAAATAAAACTTCCACGACATAGACGTACGTACCTTTTTTCTGTGGTTACCAAAAATTCAGGCCGCTTATTGATTTCTTTCTTATTGACCGTGTTAAAACCAACACCGTACATAATAAAAAGTATTATAAAACATCACCTTCCGATAACAATTTAGAAGTCACTGAGTGGAACGAATTTTTTAAATTAATCTATGGATATGCGTTTTTATTTATCAACTAAATTCGAAGCTTTCACGTCTTCCAATCTAATGTGGGTAGGCGAAAGAAAAGATAGATAATTGTAAATTCTTACCTTAATTATTCTACAGGATAGTATAAAATGAGTATAATATTGTATTATCTGTAATACCTAGCTCTTTTCGGATTAGATACGTAGCATCATGAAGGTATACTAAACGTAATGTAATTGTTTGTCGACATACCTCGCTGATGCTTTGGAGCGTGGCAGGATCAAATAATTGCAGGTGTCTAGATCACACTATCAAGGGCTCGCCACCTGTCGCGTGATTCTAATTTCATGGTCATTCACTTCGACTTCATGCTAGGGTAACAAAACAATTTATGGAGCACGGGACTTACTAAAAAGAAAGTAAGGGAAGTAGATTTTGGCCTAACATTAATACATTTTTTTTGTAAAATCGTAGTCAGGTTAAAGTCTGGATTGTAGGTCTTATCATGTGTCATCCGTGATGGTTACAATCAACAATCCATCTAAACAAGAAATTGATGGTTACCTAACTGATGATTGGCAGGAATAAGCGAGAAGCTATTAGAGCCGGCATTGCGACGTGCGACATAACTTTGTACGCACCGCAGCGTGCAATGTTCGAAAATATTCGCTATGGACGATTGAAACACTTTCATAACACATTATTGTAGGAAAAAAGGTTCTCAACAACTTATAATTTATTTAAAAATTAAATATAAAAACTATAATAGTTCAGTAAAGCTAGCTTATCGTTGAAATATTACAAAATATAAAAGTTCAACGTGAAGTAAGGACCTGTGTTAACAAAAAAAAGATAAGGTTAGGTTTGTTTAATACTTGATTAGATCGGCAATCAAATGTTATATCACCCTATGATTATTCTGTTTACTGAATTCCGTGTTTCAAAAACAATCATACAAGGCAAAAACAATGCAATAACAGGAATCCAAGATTAAAGTTCGTGTACCTTCTGCCACAAGATAAAAAAAACAATCGCATGTGTTAATAACTCTTTCAAGGTGAAATTTTATGTTAAAGCGAATATTGAAGCTTTGAACAATGGGTCGGCGCAAGGCCGGGCAAACAATAGCCTCTCAGTTGAAACGATTTTGGAAACGCGAAGGTCTTAGATAAGCGAGAGATAAGCCGTACCTTGTTAGCTACTACACATTACATGCGCTGATGTCTATGCCATCTGTTACTGGTCACTTAATAACTCTATACTTACAAAACCACGAAAACATCGGCTTGGAACATCGCACAATTCTTCTGATAAGCTGCACGTTTTTTTTTCTATGAGGAAATTGCCTACCGCCTTTGTAAGGGCTGACACTGACAAAAAACTTGACAATGATTCTCCCAAGTATATTTACCATAGACAACGGGATCGCTTTCTACCGCTAAGGTAGTTCTCATCATCGAGAGGTCCCCTTAAGATCACTGGAAAGGCATAAATAACTAACCACTGAGTGGATGTTTTTACAGGGTAGGTAAAAATAAAATGAAAAGTTACGTCACCATGTATTTAATAAATAAACACGTTTACAATGTACGCTGAAGCTTCATTACATAGGGCCAGCCCTAGCTTTCATACACTTCGGGAAGCAGATCTATGACATATATCACTAACACAAAAATAACAATGTTCAAAGACAATAACCGATAAATAAATAAATACGATTAAAACATCACAAAATATTGTCACGAGTGAATAATTTAAAAAATAAAAAATAAACTATCACAAGTTCGTGATAAAATTAATTTGTTTCACATTATTTACTATCAATACGAAAAATGCTTCATTGTATGCCAGAGATGTCCAAACTAGGGTCTTAACGTGACCTTTGAGTGTATATCTAGGTTTCGATTTATTACATAATTTACGTTTTTTTATATTTGTTGGGGTTAAAAGGCGGATTTAACTCCTAAAGACGTTCACAAACAAAAGGTTGTAAACTAAAATGAATAGCGAAAAAATTACATAGACCTTAATTTGGACACCCCCGACATTAATCTTGTGGAGACGATCACTAACATTAAGACATAAAATTGTGCAAGAATTTAACATTATAAATACACACCAAAATTAGCTTTGCATTCCGTACGTACTAACATTTCAATTAGCCTATCTAGACTACATTTAAAAATATATTCCATTCAAGAGGACATATAATTTTGCACACTCGCACTTAATTTGTTTAGCAGACGCAGCAAAAGCACAGTTCAGTAACTTTACGTGATAAAAACAGATTGGGGACCTGATGATTGTGCTGGACGCCAAATATTTACGTAATAACCTAAATATTAAAAAAAACCGACTTCAAGACAAAAATTTCCGACTTTTAGTACGCTTTTTTAAAGAAAAACTCAAAAACAAGTGAATATTTAAGTTTTGAAAAAAACGGACCTTTGCGTTCCATATTACGAAAAACTTTGGAAGATATGTTTGGGTAAAATTTTTAAACGTCAGTTTTTATCTCGTAAAGTTATAAATGCATAGCAGTAAATAACTTATGACTATATTTAAAATACTTTTTAGTACTAATTATCAATCGACGGATTCCGTATTTAGCCGTACTTAAGTGGAATGAGTCAAAGACTTTGGAATACATTTGACAAGAAACCTTATGCGTATTTTATTGTGTACTAGCTGCTGAATAGATAATGTGCTTAAACAATTTTGTACACAAGTGAAAGCTAGTTTATACTTTGTATTTATCACATTAATAGAAACTTTAATGCATATTTGTCCGAATTAATACTTTGTTTTTTTTTTTGTATAATTGCGATCCTAATCTAAGTCTATATTTTTGCAAGTGGCAGCTTTTGGTTCTGCGTAAAATATTGGTGTGTAATGAGAAATCAGTAAAATATAAAAGTTAAGATATTCATAAATCATATGAAAATATTTGACTAGGGTTTAAATTCGATAAAAAATATAAATTATAAATAAAAATCATAACATGTTCATTAAAAATAATAATCACGATGGCCCGTCAGGAGAAGCAAGTACACGAGAAAACTTAAATCATTTGAAAAAATACATTTAACAATAATGCATTTCCATATATCTGTCCATAAGCAACACTTTTTCAATTATTTTATCGCACAGTGTTGGATTTTGAGCTCTGTAAGAACGGAACAAGAGTGATTTTAACGCGTTCGTATGACACTGCGCGTTTTAAAACCGCCCGTACGAAAGGGTGTTTTAGCTTAAAATAAACTAATTTTTTATATCTTTCCCAGTTACTTATGTTTAGAATGTTAGCTTCTTTAAATTAGAATACACAGGATGTTATCAAAACGGACAGTTTTATAATGCGACGTTAAATGCGTTTGAACCTATCTATGATATCAAGTTTTGATTTTACAGCAAAAATCTTTAGTATTAATCAATAAACCCGCTTACATCTAACTTCAGTCCATTTCAAGATATAAATTTTAAGAGTTTACCCTCTCTTAAAGCGACACAATTTTACACAATATACTTTCACATGTAGCCTCAAATGTAAGCAATTATCTGATTTAAAAGCTCTTATAAATACTGATAGAATCAGCGAGCGACTTCGCCTTAGCCTTCATAATATGGAATGCGAAACTATACGTCAGTCTCAGTTTTGCTGCTCGTGCGACGACTCCTAGCGGCGGAGCCAGGGCTGGCCCACTGCGGCCCGCTCAATAGAAACTTCTTCACGTTATATTCCATTCTCGCCAAATCTTCCGCTGATATCTCTTTATCGTTGGACTTTAAACCCCCTGCTAAATCATTCCCCAGTTTATAATTGCTCATATCTCTTTCTGTACTACCCACATTTATTTCAGTAACAGTCACATCACCACTTTCGACTGGGAATATAGTTTCTTTAACAACATTGCCGGTTATTTTAGCAACTTTATCTTTATCTTGGTTAGTATTTTGATGTGTATTATGAATCCAACTGTTGTGGGCGTCTCGTGAGAACGCTTTTGAAAATTTGCTCACAGGATGAGGCATGTTGAGAGCGAGTTCGTTCAATGTCTCTGTAAGTCTACTCAGTTTACTATCCCTTCTGATGTTCCGATTAACAAAGCATTCGTCCTCTAATGGATCGTTGAAACTGTTCTGTTGTTCCAAGTTTTTCTCGACCCATTCTGCAACTCTGAGTAACTGTTGCTTTTGAAGTAACGCGGCACTATCGTCACTAGACAATGAACTCGTGCTCTGTTCGTTTGTAAATACTTTAGTACTTTCGTTTACTTTTAAATGCGTTTGCGTCAGATTGGGATAGACATTGACGATAGCCGGCAATGATGACTTTTGTTTAACGTTCGCCTGATCTTTTTTATCAAAACTTGATACGTTTCCTATCGGTGGGTAATCTTTGGATATCTTTGTATTTTCAATGGAATGCAGTTGTGACATGTCAATTTTTTTAAGCGGTCTAGAAAACTGACCGGCTTTAGTTTGTTCATAATGATCGAAATTGAATATTTTTATATCTTGATTATCAGTTGAGTTTACGAAATCAATTTTGCCTGTTGCAATTTCAGCATTGTTTTGCATAGCGTTGTCTACGTTAAAATCGTTCAATAGATTATCAACATCGGTTTGATTTTGCTGACTGGTGACACTTTGTGTATTATTATTGTTGTGCTCCGAGCTATTTGAGAAATTATGTGTTTTTAATGGTTGCAACGGAGAAGAAGACACGTTCAACAGAATAGGATTAATGGAACTCGTTTTAATGGAACTTTCTGAATCTTTATTATTATTATCCACATGAACGTCGATTAGAGTAGTTTCAACTACAACACTTTCATTGTTAACAACGATTTTGTAGTCATCGTCAGTTTTTACTAATTCGATAAAATTTTCCATTCCATCATTTAGATCTTTGAAAATGGAGTTTTCGGTACATTTGCTTTGTCGTCTATACAATACTGGCGGAACATCTGGTTCCGCGTTATCCAATAGTATATTTTTAGATCCAGCTTGCATACGTAAGTGACAAAATCTAGGTCCTGGGCCCACTTGAGTGTTAGATTTATGTGTACTAACTGTAGACTTTGCTACAGAAGATGTACGACTCACTCCTCCCATAGAACTTTGAGAATTCTTTCGAATACTGTTAGTTTCGGCTGCTTGTACTTGATTATTAGGTTTTTCATCTTTATCAATAACTTTATCTTTAAGTAGATCTTCAGCAGCAATACTATGAACACTACTTTTCTTGCTAGATATCGAAGTCTTCGTTCTATCGCAAAGCTTATGATGCACTGATGGTTCCATATTCATATTATTTTTCTTTAATTGTTTCAATTCTTCTTCTATCACTTTAATAGCTTCTTTTTCTATAGTACAAACTATTGGATTAGTTTCCATTGGAGGTTGTGTTTCGAGAAGATTGTTAGAAACAGGTTTTTCTATTACAATTTTGTTACTTTCAGTTGTATTTGCTGTCTGCGGCACTATATACATGTTCCCAAGTGCGAGGTTAGTCTTTTCGTTTAAGAGTTTAATGCCATGTGGAGATACACTCCTCATGCTTACATTTGATTTCAAAGACTTTATCTCAGAGTTGCAGTTCAAACAGAGAGAATTCTTCATTTCACCGGACAATGGTGTCTGCGTCGACACTGAATAGTAACTTTCATTGTAACAGAACGGTTTGCTTTGTGACTTAGTACAAGTGCACGTATCACAGTGCTTTGTTAGAGTATCTTGGATGCTGTCTTCTAGTATTTTAGACATAAGAGATGCAGATATATTGAACTCATATTCACTGGCATCGAAAGTATCCAAATCATTGCCAGTTTTAGATTGACTAGAACTTGGCGGTTTCGATGTCTTAGACATAACGTATTGGGATACCCTAGCTTGAGTGTCTACTGGAAGCTGAAAATTTTAACAAAATTATTAATTTTTTTGAAACACACATTTTTGTAGTTAGTATTATTGTTAGAAAGGATGATATTCAAATAGTTTTTGACTTTGAACATTAAAAATCATAATATTTTACTTACATTATCTAGTTTCTGAGACACAAAATTATCAGGTTTACATTGCAGCAACTGAATGGCTAAGTTCATGTCATTTTTGTACCTTTCCTGGAAAAACAAACAATGTATTCTTTAGCAGAGTAATATCAAAATATATCAGTGCTTGTGGTTTGACAACTTCATGGCATATGAAAACCTACATTTTCTTTCTGCAGCATACTGTAGTTATGCTTAGACTCTGCTAATCTCACAGAAAGTGTGGCTATGTCTTTCGTCAATTGATTCTTTTCACTCTTCATCTTGTCAACCATTTGCAGCAACTTGTCTTCCAAAACTTGATTCAATTTCTGTACTCTTTTGTGTGAATCATACAGTCTGCAAGGTTTAATTATTTTATTAGCAAAGATAAAGTAATTTAATAATATTTATTGAAACATCAAATAACTTTTAAAATTTATGCTGTGTGTTGACAAAAACAGTCTAAAAGCAGGATTCAAAGTCAGAACTTCCGAGTTGGTATATGAAGTATGGACTAAAGGGGCAATTTAGTTGAAATTAATCAATTACTATGAAACTTGCCACATAGGAAAATGTTTCATTTTAGCATCTTCATATTTTAACATTCAGTGTCATAGCTAATAAAATATTATAAAGAGGGGCTATTCGATTGTTTGTTTGAACAACTGATCTGACTTAAAAAAATATTTTACTGTTGGGAAGCTAACTATACCCAAGTGACATAGGCAATTGTTTTGTATTTAATTCTGAGCAGACAAAGTCGCGAGGTAAAGCTAGTATCTAATACAATGAATGATTAATCATAAGATCTAATCAAAATGTAATTTAATACAATGGATATTATATTTCATTTGTAAAATGAGTATTACATAGATGGTTAATTAAAACATCCTGTCAAAATATTCATTGTTCTATAGTTTCTCTATATTTTAAATAGAAACACACTTCAGGTTAATATACTCGAATAGAACTATTAAATAATCTTTTTAAGATTACTGTTTAATAATTATCAATTAACATTCTCATAACTGTTAAAACTAATTAAAAATCTTTAAAAGAAACTAATTGATTGCAATTAAAAAACATTAACAAAAATACCAACTAGTTATTGTTTTCAAAACATTTTTATGTCGATGTATTTTAGCACTTAAGCAAATTAGTTACTCCAAACTACGGGATGAACATAATGTACTATATACTGGTCATCATCTCCCTGTCCTTCTCTCACTCATGTATATAATACTAGCTTTCGCATGTGACTCCATCCACATGGAATTAAAAAAACAAAAGAAAGTAGCGTATGTTTGTCCAGACTATTCTACATCTGTGCCAAATTTCCTTGAGATCCATCCAGCCGTTTAGAAGGCAAACTCTAACAAACATCTAAACTTTAACATTTATAATATTAGAAAGATAATATTTATTAAAAAAAAGGTCTTACCTTTCATACTTTTCTCTCCAGGTATCAACCTGCTCCTCTAAATCGTCAGCTCTAGCGGTGCACTTTACAAACTCCGCTTCAATACCTACAATGTGCGCATCTTTGTCTGCAACATGTTGCCGAAGGTTTGCCACTTCTGCATGCAACTGTGCCTCACCCGCACTGTTGCATTCCTATTGATTACGGTGCAACATCAAAACAATCAATAACAAGCATGTGAAATGTCAATTTTAAAGGTATGATATAAACAGGAGTTAAATACTATGTGATGTTCGAGAAACAAATAAATGGAGCAAATAATAAAAGAAAAGCACAGTGCATTACAGAAGTCTACAAAACATAACTGGTCTAGCTAACATATTATAAGACAGATTTTTTTTAATGAGCTGTGGAACTATCTCTATTTTAAAACATGCATTTACATAATATGTGAATTAAAAATAAAATTACACAACTTAAATTTAGTATTCAAGATGATAGTAGAAACAAGAAGAATTAATTATAAGTTTCTTGTCATATATGTTATTAAAGAAGTACATAGACATTTATTCGTTTGTGAACTTTTTTGTATTTATAATGAATATATTTCAACAATATTTTACCTTACAAGGAGATTTACGATTGCTTTCATCCATCACTCAATTTTTTCTAATTCACATTTCACATATCCAAATTGTTGTCAACAACGAGCCACGTCACGCGAGATGTGATAATTATTAGCAATTTTATCAATAAGCCACTTTGGGATAAACAAAATAAAAAAATCAATCTTGAAACAGCTTGAAATATTTACTTTAAAACCAGTGTGCTTAGTTTCACTTAAATTTCACACCAAATAAGAATTAATTCTTTAGTACCACCATTTTAGTATATTTCCTATTATGTAAACGTATTAATTAAACTGGCATTTTCCAAAACGATATAGAATTGGTATGCAACTTGTCGCCCAGCCGTAACAAATTCGTAACGTAATTGACATTATTGACGTTTACATTTAACAATTTTATCATTATCTATGGTTCTTTGAAAGTTTAACACAGATTATCATAATTGTAATTTTTGGATGAAACAAAATCAAGAAACAGGGTTTTAAAAAATAAATCTTCAATTATTGCCTTTTTATCCACATCTTATATCATGTTTATAATCTTACTAATGTTATAAATGCGAAGTTTAGAGCGATGGATGGATGGTTAGAAGAGTTTGTAGCCGAAACTGCTGAGCAGATCTCGACGAAAGACATAAATGTAGAGGATAGTCTGGAAGAACACATAGGCTTGTTACTTTTGTTTTTTTTTTTTAAATACCACGAGGACGGAGTTGCGAGCCAAAGCTAGTATTTGTATAATAATGTTT